>CAXHSM010001659.1:280004-399076 GCA_964019185.1 Maratus speculifer
TTGTCGAATATCGACACGATGAATATGAATAAAAGCAATGTGATTTAATGCTTAGTATGCATTCAAGAGAGACCAAACTGGTCACCAAGGGCGGCTAGTAAGGTTTATAATAATTTTAAAAAGATCACCTATAAGATTTTATGCCCTGCAAAATTAAAATAGATATTTTTCTTTATTATTTTTCATGATTCAAAAACAAGGGTTAAAAATTAGAGCCTGCACTGCCAATAAATTCTGTAACAATATTCCATAAAATAAATTGGAACATAGTGACCATAGTGCATTAGAAGCAATTTAACTTAAATAATCTTGTAATTAAAACTAATATAATCTTGTGTAATAATATGCATTATCGTGTAATGTTACACAACTTCTATAGGTTAAATTATTCAATAAAGTTAAGATAGCATGTTTGCCACCAGTATTGTTGAGTAGCGTTACATAAAATTTACATAGTGTGGGAATAATCAAACTGTTACTGTAAATTTACATTTATAGTACATAATACTAACCCTAAAAAAATTACGTTTAAAAGAAATATTATGCTTTTTTAGCCTTTAAAGCATATTTAACCGCTGTGAAGATAAAAAAAGTGATGAAAGATTTGGAATAGAACGTACCATTTCACAGATAAATTATAATCTGAAAAAAAAAAATAGAGTGATGCTGATTGACTTTTAGAACATTTTATAGAATATTTTGTACCCACACATCAGGAAGACAAAATTGAAAAAAATATGCAAGTGTCTGTGCTAATATAACATTATAAGCTTTTTTGGAATTTTGGACCCCAATATGTTGATATTATACAATGATGTGAATTTATAGTTGTATGCTTCATATTCTTATTGATTTTTTTCTTCTGTTAGGTAAAATAATAATTATAATTTACAAAATGTATTAACCCTTTCCGACACGGGCAATTTCTGTTTGCAAAAGGAGATAATATTGACTGACACCAGAGTTTACATGCGACTTTTATACAAATTTGAAGCGCCTTAATTTAAGCTTTCATCGTAAAAGCAAAAATTTATTAAATTGTTTTTGGTATCGATTGCAAGTTTGGAATTAAAATTAGGAGTGCCCAGAGTGCACACTGTGCCGGAAAGGGTTAACGGAGTTATCTGCAGAACAGCCATTCTTTAAAAATTGAAATATATTTAGACCCGCGGATATTTACAGTATGTTACGGCTTTACAGGGGTTTTACAGTTGTGTAGCATTTCTATTGCATCTATGTCTAAGCATCTATTGATGCTTAGATTCATCCGACAGGTTACAAAACGCGATGTTACACGTGAAGGTCTCTCCGCGGTTTGGGCAGGGTTCACTCTATTTTTTTATTACACGTCGAGGATGGGTAATATCAGTTTTAACACTTAACTGCTGTTTGGTTTCAAGTTTTAGAGATTAACATGCAATTTTCAGTTTAATAATAAATACTGATCAAATTTTGTTTTGTTTGGAGCTTTATTACTATCTCTAGTGACTTTTAAATGGCTGAATTTTATTTATAATAGTCTTGTATATAAAGTTTAATATAAAATTAGTATTCTCAGAGTTAATGCCACATTTTATTCATCTTTAGATTAAGTGGTTTGACGCACCACTCACAGAAGTTATGCGACAATTTTTGTTACAGCAGTTAAGAGTTAAATATATGGTCGTAGTTTATAATCTCAACAGTACGGTTTGAGATGTCAAGAGAATTTAATAGAAAGTTCTATGTGTTTTTAAATTTGAAAAACAACTGTATATTTACGCGTTAATGTGTTTTTGTGTGTGTTCTTTTTTATGCAATAGCGATATATCGATGAAATTTGAAATGTGTTGGTTTTAAGACAAATTTTTAGTTAACAACATGATTTACCCGTTGGTACAACTCGACCTGCGGAAGACCCTAATAGTGTTATCTTCCAGTGCATTACAGACGTTTGATGTGCACGTAATCCGTTAAGAACTAATATTCTATCAATTTGTTCATTTATTATTGATCAAATGTAAAAACAATATTACTTTTTAAATATTTATAAGAGTACCATGAGTCATTTTCTCGTCGGATAACCTAATTTTGGGGGTACAACCCGACACATGGAGTATCCTTCTGCTATTATCCCACTTCAAACAATCACACAGTTAGAACTTGAAAATAGTTCGATAGGAGGTAATATTCTACAGAATTTCTGAAAAAGTAATTGATCAAATAGAAAAAAAAAATCATCATTTTACATAACATTTATGATAGTGCCATGGGAAAAATTTGAATTAATTGTGTTGTTCTTTTTTGCTTTATAACAGACAAAAGTGAATAGACATTTGAAATGCGTAGCTATATTCAAACATCATTATATAACATTAGTATATTTTCAGCAATTAAATAACTAAATAGATAACTTGAACTTTAATTGTATCACACACAACTTAAAAATATCAGCAATATTGCGTTTTACATGCTTATAGTTCAAGGCAAAATATTGCTTGCACTTTTTATCACACTAATGTAAAAGTACACTGTCCATAAAAACATAGTTAAAGATAATAACTACGTTAGAAATTTTCAAGAAGAAAACTACTGTTAAATTATTTTTTCGTTATGAAACTTAGCGATGAAATATGTGAAGAAAATTGCTCTTTCTTTATTTTCTTTTACATTTACTTTCATTTTAGGAAAGCAGTTGCATGAAACATAAAACATTACAGAGATGCTGAAATATTAAATAGCTTGCTTGACAGTTGACTTGAACTCACTCGTAAGAAATTAACAAGGTAAATTATGAATAAATAAAAAAAAACACCACAATAAAGCTTTGTTGAAATAAAAAAATTTGATTTCTTCCTGAAAATATTTCCCAAAAGAATTTTTTTTTTAATTTCTCTGTCATAGGAATGTATATATGTACGTATAAAGTTCACTTTTTTAGACTTTTGCGGTATAGTTGAAAAGTGTTCCTTAACTGCTTTTATCAGTGCTCTTACTCATACTTTAAATATACTCGTGCTGTAAATATAGCAGAATTGCTATACAATTGAATATGCTAATAAAGTTCGTAATTTTATTTAAAAGATCACATATAAGATTTTATATTGCAAAATGTTAGTAACTCTTTTCCTTTATTGTTTATTATGATTCAAAAACAAAGGATAAAAAATTGATGCTATCAAATTATGTGGCGCAATTCCATAAAATGAGTTGTGACATGATGCCTTCAATATTATCGAATAATTTAACTTGTGTAATCGTATAATTAAAACTGATACATCCTATATAATAATACACATTATTTTGTAACGTAACACAGTTGTATCGGTTAAATTATTTATTAAATAAACACAGCAGTACTTCCACCAATTTTGTGGAGTAGCGTTATATACAGTTTTATAATGAGGGAATAAGAAATGTGTTAACAGTTATTTCATGTATATTATATATAAAACTAAACCTAAAAATATTAAGTTTAAATAAATTATTATGTCAATATTATTCATTAGTTTTTGAAACATATTTAACTGCTGTAAAGATCAAGTTTGATATACAAAATTTGTTACACTTATTTTTCGCATGCTTTTCAAATGCTAAGAAATCAATAAATTATCCCTTTATATAACGAATAACTTTATATCTAATATAACACTATATAATTATATGAAAATTTAGTAATTTTAATAATAACTTTGTACTTTTATAAAAATTGATAACAGACTAAAAAAATATAAGGTATTATTTCGACGTAGAGACCATGTTACAAATGAAAAAAGAATTCGGTTTGTTAAAATATGATATCGATAACAAAAGACAAACCTCCCTCCCAGCAGGGATATCTAACAATATTATATGCCAGTCTTCCACTCTCCCCTAAAATGATAACGATTTATATGAATATAGACCCTAACACAATATATTCAATTTATTCCACTAAAATCCTTCAATTATAGATCTAACCCTCCAGAACCATTTTCACAACCAAAAATTTATAATATACAATATCAGGATACTTCCTTATCAACTTCATAAATATTGATCAAAAATTACGTCACAAGAAGCATTTTAAAAATCTAAAAGTGCTGAAAAATTAGTTTTCAGAAAAACAGATTTAACGTATATAAATACACTTACCTTTAATGTTTACTTCTTAAAGCCTTAATGAGGAAAGTTTACCTGATACCGTTTACTGTTTTAAGTTATTGCTTACCTCTTAAACCCTTAATGAATATTAAATGATATTTTAATAAGGAAAAACTGTTTTGGTACTATTATATTACAGAAAGACTTTTTGCGACGATTTTGCTCAAATAAAGTTCCACTGTCCCCTTAAGGAAACAAAAATATTCCTTGTGCATGTTATTTTTATACAATATTTAGCCATCTCTTTCCGTTCTGTGAAAAAATAGAATTTCTTAGTAATATTATGTGAGTGTGGGAAAATATTTCTTAAATTATGACTGCTACATTATTTTTCGCTTTTGTCTCTTACGGAAGTTCCTTTACAAAACTTTTTTTTTCTTCTCAATAAATAAATTGCATCTTCTGAAAATGTCATTTTCACTACTTTATTTATTTTTAAATTACATATGAAATCTTCCAGCCGAGCGTGCAACTGTAATCCTATGAATAAACAATATTCTTTTGATAAAAGAAAACATTTCTTATCAAAAAAACGCAACTTTAAGAGATAGATGGCTTAGTAAATTTGACTAAACAATTTATTATGCAACGAACTCTACGATAGAATAGGAAAAAATAGGAAGGATTTTTTTTGAAAGAAAAATTATTAAAAATGTTAAAGGATGGTTTCAACAATTTAGGAAAGTTTGAATTTATTTTGAATTAATTGATTCACCTGAAAAATATATTAACTGGAAAATATTCTTTAATAAAAATATGTTTACAATATTATAATGTAAAAGTGAATATCTAAGAAAAGCCTGACCGGCGCCGTTGCTTCCGACGAGATAACATTTGAATCTTTTCTCCCCTTTAAACTGCCAATTACGATAAAATGCTAAAGAGTAAGTTAAAGAGTACTACTTGGTTATCCCATCGACATATTTCGCAAAATTTTTTAAATCGCCAAACTATTTGCCAAGTTATACATTTTGACATAATTTTTATTTTAAATAACGAAAAAACAAATAATTAGTAGAATATTAATAATAATACAAATCAAAAGTTGAAATAAAAATCACTGAATGACGTTTTAAAAACGTGTATCATATTTAATGCCATTGAATGTGACATTCACGATCATCCATTATTGGCACTTAATATCATTGTTCGGCGATAGTTTTTTCGTCAAAGGGATAACCAAAAGTTCCAGCTAACGTACATGAACCCGATTATATAAGATTCAATTCTAGTTTTAGTCAATTCGTAAAAGGAATGAGAATTCGCCAAATCAGTCAGCTATATCCAAGTTGGCTTCATTTATCGCATTTTATTTTAGATCACAAAATTGGGCGGTATTTTACCAAGTATCGAAAAGATCGACGAAAATTCGACAATGGCGTATATGACTATGTATCTTTTAAAGTAGACTAACAAAATGGACTTAACAATAAAGTAACTTTCCACGTTTTTTAAAGCTCACAACTGAAACCTGTTTTTACAAAAATCAGCCACACTTGAATTACTAACTGCTACATCTCAGACATTTTTAAGAAGGTGAAACAAAAATTTCCGCGTATTTTTTTTTTTTCATTATTCGATCTTTGACCGTCGATATTATGTCACGTTTCGTGGATGCGAAATCACAGTGATGTGGGTGTGAAGTTGTTATAGTCGTTTTCAAGCTTTTATTTGAATACTTAGTGAAACCACAAAGTGATTTCAATTTGACAAATGTGACATTTGCAATTCATATCGGGTGAGGATATTTTATCTGAATCCGATACGGGTAGTTCTCAAAAAAAAAATTTAACTATTTGGAAAAAATAGTTTTGTTCTCATTAAAGAATTGGGAAATATAAAGTATATCTGAATCTTTTTATTGGTTGAAATCCAAAATAAAGTTGGTTTGTTTTATTCGTTTACTGATTGGTCCACGTTTAATGTCCAAATACTTCTGTTGACACAATGACAAAAAGAATTATAAAAACATAAAAAAAAAATAATTTAAAAACAAATTGTGATAGAAATTTCAAATACATTTTATTAGAAATTGCATTTTTTTCTCTACGGAACGGTGTAAAAATTTAAAATGTGCGATATTAAGAAGTTGTAAAAATTTGCAGTTCCAAAAATTATAACACTAAAATTTCATCTAAAATTTGTTTGTGATGGATTCAGGAATATTAATGTTTAATACATGTCGTAGGTAATAAGAGGCATTCAGAAGTCAGTCTGATTAACTCCATGGAATACAAATGCACATTTTAAACAGTTAAAGTATCTATAAATTAATGTTTTTTTATCATTGGTCTAAGAATATTAATGTTTAATGCAGGGTACGTAATATGTGACTCGTTATAATCATCCTAAAAATGATGTTTATTATTATTATTATTACTTTAAATATAGAATTTCTTTGAAAATATCATTTTTCAAATAGTCTTTGTAATTTGTTAAATTACAATTTTGCAATTTTCTTTTATTTTTTAACTATTTTTCTACAGGTTTGTAACACTTTTTATGGCTCTGCATAGTGTCAAGCAACCAGATTGTACTGGAGCCGACAGCGATAATTTATTATCTGCATGTGATGATTCTGTATTGAGTTATATGACTAAATTTGAATCGAATCTAATTCATAATATTCGGTTTATAAATATATTGTTTTAGTTACATACATTAGATATGTTAGGTGATTCTTTATCGGGACAATTATCAAATTTTATTCAAATTCGGTCCGAAATATTCGAATCTTCCTTTTATTTTTACAGCAAGTTTGTGAGATTTGCGACAATTGAAGATTAGTTTGGGTGATAATTTTTAATCCGAATCCGATCCAAAAACCTAGGATCGGCATTTTTCATATTTTGTCTTTAGAAAAGATTTGGGTTGGGAGACGGGTGAGTAAATTTTGCGAACATGATCTCAACCGTGTAGATGTTAATTTTCAATATTTTAATTCTGTTTTGAAAAGTAATCCGGTATACCACGGAGTAATGTTATTTTAACAAAAGTTGACATGATACATGTTATTTTGGATCTACAGTCCTGTGGGAATGCTGTTATACTCGACTTGAGCCTTTAAATTCTGCTTCAAAGTAATACGCACTTACACTCTAACCACAAAAAATAGAACTACTTACTTACAACCAGACAGAAAGTAATAGATTTTTCATCGACTCTCGAAACACGCGAAATTCAAGAAAATAGATCTGCAATTTATCACAATTATAAAAAATAAATGCTATGCAATCATATATTTCATAACAATTTATTGTTTTTATAGAAACTGGGCGGGTGTATATTTGAAATAATGTATTCAAATGCGAGAAACAACAACATTCGAAGTGCCGTCTTTTATATACGTTGTTGTTTCTCGCATTTCAATTTTAAAGGAGTCGTTCCTATGGAAACACTATTTTTGTCTACTATTGTGCTGACACCAACAAAATCAAAATTATATGGATTGAATTCATAATCGGGTTGTAAAAGCAAAAAGGTATTTTCGAACAAGACCCACTCCGAATAAAACTCCTTAATTTGCACCAGTTCTAAGTGACTTCAATATCAGCTTCAACAGAGCACCCATCGTTCTCATCGCCATCTATTAGCGATATTTAATATTATTTATGTATAAGATTCTTACGGGTTTTTTTTTAAATAAACACACCACTGGTTTCATGTTTCTATCTATCACCGTTTCCGAGTTATAGATTTTTAAAGTTAGGGGTCTTTTGTGAAACATTTTGTATTTAGGCCGCCACTTGCGGATGAAGCTGGCCAAGAAATTTATCGATATCTTGTTGCATCTTTTTCATATTCTCAGTCGTTTTCAAAATAGCTTATGTTAATGTGTGCTATTGCATAACAAAAAATAAGTGGTTTAAGAATGGGATCGCTATATCTCAATAATGAGACTGTTATAACTCATCCTGTTTTAACTGCGTTCGTAAATATATAAATACATTTCATCAATTGTCGTCATCTGGTCTGGGTCTGTCTGTCCTTCTAATATCAATGCAAAATATTTAAAATATTTTTCGCTAATGACGTTACGCTGTGGCTATCGAAACGAGTTCGGAACATTATGTAAAATGCTTCGTTGCTTTAGGCGTTGTTTTTATTTATTTATCCTGTACTGAGTCAAGTCATTTCTCATTGTAACCTAAGAACTCTTTCCTGGAGATGATAATAGATGATTTACGAAAAGTCGATTATTATAATTTTATTTTAATATTTGTTTGGTTTTTTACTTTACAATATTTTGTATACATCATATTGTGAATTTGTTATTTTTTATTTTCATATAATTTTTGAAATTTTCATAGTATAAACATCCAGCTCTTTTATTATATGTGCAGATATATGGATTTAATAAATATAAAATTCAACTCATCTCTTTTAACAAAACTTCCCTTTCATAATATGAATAGAATATTTGCCACGTTTTCCTGATAAAAATCGTGATTTCAGAGCAACACTTGGAAGATGTTCGACAGTGTCACATTTTATGCTGTAAAAGATGCATTTTTGAATGGATATTCTATTTCTAATGAAAGTTGTCAATACTTTTGACAAATTTCTAACTTATAATTTTTTTCTGTTTTTTAAATACAAAAATATAGTTTTTTTATTGCCACAGTATGCATTCAAAGTATTAGAACAAATTTAGAAAATCTCTTCAACCTAAATTAATCCTATAATTCATAATTTACTTAAGAAATTTCAGTTAATTTACAGTGCAATTTTATTTATTTGCCATTTAAAAATGTATAATTTTATTCAATTGTTGAAATTTTTGAAGAAAAGATATTTTATGATTATAATCAAATGGCCGAAAATACACATTGAAATAATTGATTATGTTGAAAGTTTCATGAACGTAAAAACTTGATTTTTCTCAAAATGCAAATTAACTTATTTAAAGAACAACTGTTGAAAAAAAATGTAAAACTCCCCCACATAATTAAATTTTCAGCTAGTACACTTTCAAATTAAAAACATAACTATATTTATATCTAAAATTTCAGACATCACGCAAAATGAAATAATAGCCATTTCTTTTTTGTTTTATTTGTTTCTGCATAATACATTTTTTTTTCATAACTTACAAATATGTTCTACATTAAAAATAAATTTTTCTAAGAAAAATAATTTATTTTAGTTAGTGAAATCTTTTTTATGTTTCAGGAATAATGTAAAAGTAATTCAACACCGTTTACCAATTACCATATAGTGAAATCTCTCAAATCTTATCATAATACTTATGATATTTCTAACTTCATTTAAAAATACATTAAATTATTTGGCTTAATAAGCAAATATATTTAAATACATAAAACCGATTTCATTTTTAAAATCCAAGGAATCAGACCCTTGAATTCCCAGCATAAATGAAACATTCTATTAAATATAAATATGATAGGGAGTATAATTTCAGGAGATGTTATTAAAAATATGAAAATGAAATTTAACATTAGACGTACTACACTTTAAATATGTATAAGTCAGAAACTTGTCATTCGAAAGACTTGAAATTTAGTGTCTAGTTGTAGTTGGAACCGAAGATTTAAAATTTTAAGTTATAATTGAATATTGTCATTAGAAGAATGGAGTTTGAATTCGTTTTATTATGTAAATAGCCCCTTGAGCAAATTTTATATACATCATTTAAAAGTAGACCTTATTTCCAATCTTTCGGTACCAATCACTTTCTTCTAAGATCATTTGTTGAGAAGTTACTAAAAGATTTTTTTTTTTTTTTTTTTTTTTTTTTTTTTTTTTTACGAATGTACAGTTTTATATAAACAGCATATTTATTTAATTGTATTTCAGAAATTTGCTTATTTTGAATATCAGAAATTTGCTTATTCGAAAAATAAGGGAATTACTTAATAAAACCCTCTCCTTATTAATTAGGATGAGCGAAGCGAATCCTCTACTAAGCCACTCAAGTTGCATTTTGTCGTACACTTTATAAAAAAAACTCTTTAGTATTTCGGCTTGAAATTAAACATAAGAATAAATTATAATTTGTAGATTTGCAAAATGTTATTTTTTTTTACAGAATAACGTTTAAAAAATATTATTTTAATAATTAATTTATTCTACATGTTTTTCTATTATGGACGTATTTTTGCAAATAAAAAATTGAACGCGTATCTTTTTATTTTCAGAAGGAAAATAAATCATGGGGTTAGTAATTATAGATAGAATCGTGATTAATTAATTAAATAAAATATATTTACATTTTTTTTGCCAAAATCATTTGCAAATAAAAAAATTGAACCCGTATCTTTTTATTTTCAGAAGGAAAATAAATCATGGGGTTAGTAATTATAGATAGAATCTTGATTAATGTATTAAATAAAATATATTTTCATTATTCTGCCAAAATTATTTACACAGTTTTATACCCACGGATTTTTAAAGAATTATATTATGATTTATTTATTTAGGTATTTACTTTAGTAAAGTGGCGACAAAAGCATCGTAAACAAGTAAAATTAATTCTTATATTTGGTATTTAAAGTGAATATTTTGTTATGTTTCTTAACACAAGAACCGCGGCGACGGGTCATTTTGACCCGTATCATATGCAGAGATGTTGATTCTAACCAGAAAACTCTTTATAAAATAAGCTAAATACAAGCTGAGTAAAAATATTTTCTCCAAAAACTTAAACAGTTTTAAATGAAAATTCCGGTGAGAAATATTTGTATGAAACTTCAATGTATTTTCCCGCGGTTCTAGTGTTAAGTTTGATATTCGAATCGAAAGGTTGAAGAATAACTGAGATAGAAGAATTATTTTAATTGGTTGAAGAATAATTTAATTGAACCAAATTAAATATATTAACTACGTTTATAAATAATTCCTGGAAAAATGTCGAAAAAAAGAACACTTTCTGACCGGAACGAACGCGAATATGATTTAGCTTCAAGGCAAGAGGCTGAAAGAAAACACCAGAGACCATTGGAAAATGTAAAAACATCTTTAAAACTTTTAGTTAAAAATCAAAAAAAAAAATATTTTGTAAAATTCTGCTTTGAAAATATTTTTATTTATACCAGCCTTATATCATAATAAAAAAAAAATTCCGAGGAAATTCTTAGTTATTTGGCTGAATTTACATTTCTAAAATTTAAATGCTCCAAAACATGAGATTACGTTTTTGCTTAATAAAGATGCAAAAATAATATAAAAAAAATAATATTGCTTTCAAATATTTAGCTTATGAAAAAATGCTTCGCGAATCCAAACAAAGCACGGCTTTTGCTAGTTTAAAATGCATCTACACATACATCGTTTAATAGAATTACATAAAATGTGGAATATTCTCTTGAACTGTCTACATAGCAGACTTATGCTTGTGTCAAATAGGATTCCGAGTGAATTGTGTCGCCCGGATTTCGGTCCCGGTAGCTACATCGGCTGATTGTTGACAACTTAAAGAAAACGTTTTAGGGCTTGCCACTTTTTCACTCGATTGGAGAAATATCAATGCGTATATCTTTACCATTGCCAGAAATAATAAATGTAATACATGTTTAACTTCTAAAACCATAGAAATAAGTGCATTCTTGTTGATATGTGTTAGTTTTTATTAAAATTACAGATTTGTGTTTTACATATAATGAACATTTTCTTTAATTTTTCATCTTTAAGTTTACTGTTCACTTAGATCCCCAATTCCTCTCGGTAATGTTAACTCTATGGTCGTTTCATGCGTTTGTGTATTTAAAATATATCCTCAGAAAATAAACATTTTTAACTAATTATTTTTGCGTAACTTTTTTTAGGATGTCTTTTTCCCCTTAGTTTCTTAAAATATCTCTAAAATAAATACTTAATTTTATATGACGTGTTAAAATTTTACTCCCAGTTCGTCAGTTATGAAAACATAGAATACTAAATTAAGCATGCATTTTATAAATATTTTCACAACTAAAAAGAAAATGTACGTCCTGTAAGAAGAGAACACTGAAAAAAAAATCTAAAACATCAATTCTCTGGGAAGATAATTTAAATGTACAAAAGAATCAAACGCCCGTAAACTTAACATTAACGAGGGGAATTGAGAAGCTGAGTGAATAGCAGCCTTAATTTTGAATTTAATTACTATAATTTTATGAGAAATAATTTTTATTTTTACAAATGAAGGGCGTTTTATTTATTTTTTTTAAACCGCTTTAGTAATATGAAAAGAATTGGACATACATTTCTTAGCCTAAGATATTTTAGCCATTACTGGATCAGATTTAAAAATGTGTAAAATTAGATGCAATTTTATTGAAATGTAAAAATATTAGGACTGTTTTAAAGGGGAATTTAGATAATTTATCAATAGAAAATCAAAATCAAACTTGGTTTTCATGCGCTTCTTAATTATTCGGAAATTTTTTAAACTTTTAATGCACACCATATTCTTAAATAATTCTCAACATGCAATCTATAATTTTCTATTATTTTCCGATATTTTTATCAGGCATATTTTATTTTCATTTTATTTATTTAATTTTTAATACATTCTTTTTTCTTTTAAAATTAAAATAACATAGATGTGCAATTTTCATCGGGATTTTATTTTACAATGAACAATTTAAGCCAAAATACCGAAAATTAAAAACATATTTATTGCATTATTAAAGAAATAACATAATTAATGTAATTTATTCTTCAACATTTAATATTTGTTACAAAAAACTTTAAATTCAATGGGAAAATATTTTTAAAAAAGAAAATAAAGCTTTTCAGTAATTATACATAAAATAATAATAAAAGTGCAGTTTAATCGTATGTATAATTAAAAATTTTAAACACATTTCTTTCAGAAGCAAGATAAAGAAATCAACCTTTTACACATTTTCTTAAAAGGGATTGTATTTCTACGATTTCTTATTCATCAATTTACCTTAATTAAAAAAATATTTAAATGCGTAATATGAATGTTTTTGCATCTACTTTTTAAATTAGTTTTTTCTTTTAACTTGGCTTTTTTTTTTTTTTTTTTGCTTATAAGATTTTGAACATAAATGCGTTATAAGTACTACCAAGTATTTTATTTGTTGTAGGTTCTTATTGTAAAAGTTTGATTTAGTTTCAATTAACATGATTGATCTGTGAATTCTTATGCATATTTACACAAAAGAAAATGTTTTTAAAATTTTCTACTTTTCTCTAATTTTATAGAATAAGCTGGAGAAATATCCTAAGAAGATGCTACTTTTCTTCTTTCTCGATATTTTATTTTTATTTATTTTTGCAGTTTTTTAATTAGACGGCTTCAGCTTTTAAATACGAGTGTCTTAATCACTCTTTTCGCGAAAAAAAAAACATTCCGGCAATATATAGAGAACTTTTTCTTTATATACTATTATTTAAATAATATATGTATAATCTAAAATATTAAAGATATATATTGTAAATTTGTTTGTGTTTGTAAAGATATATGTTGTAGGTGTCGGTTCATTGTCTTCTAGACCACAAAGAATGTGCCAAAGTGTCTTTCATTGTGCACCTTGAAAGCAGTATTCCTGGACATTTTCTGATTTTGTAAAAATTAATTGAAACAATTATTAAACAGTGATTAATTAAAACAATTAATTGAAATGTACCGCTTCTATTAATTTAACATTTATTATCTATGATTATCTGCGCAGCATACAAATTCAGAAAATGTTTACGAAATCTCAAACACTTAATTTTTCTTAATGGCATTTTTTATTTTATTTTGGTAAAAAGTAAAGTTAAATTTACAAGATTATATAAATCTTCAAAAATTACAAATTTTATTCCCCTACATGTACTTTATTTAAATCATTTTACTTGCAACACATTTTACTATCTGTTCAACTTCTCCTAATCCTGTTGGTCATTTTTGTCGTCCTCAAATTGACATTTAATAGGGAAGATGCGTGTCTGAAAGACGTTTGTAATTTCTGTTGCAAAATAACTTTCAATTTCGAATCATTATAAAGTTTAAATTTACAACTTATAATTTTTATTAAATTATTACTTAATAACTGTTATGAAATTAAAACCATTTATTATAATTTTATAAATTTAAACAGTTATTTATTATTGGTCTTTTTATAACTATGATTAAATCAAAAATTTTATTTAATTTATACAACAAATTAAAATATTGCAAAACTAAAAATCTGATTATCCGATTTTTTACAGATTTTCATTTTACCCGAGTTATTTTCAAAATAAATACGTAATGATGTTATTAATAATAATTTAACAAATTATAAAACCAATTGGAAAATGAAATTCTAATCAATTTAACATCTTAGATTGAGATTCAGATAACGAAAATTTACCTGATTTATATTTAGCGAAATCGGATTCGAGTTTCTCGAATATAGCTAAGGTTTTAATAATAACATTCTTGGCTCTGCTGCGTTCGTTTGATAGCTTCAGAGTCTCGATCTCACATTTTCAACTTTTCGGTGACTTTTTTTAGTCCTTTTTTTTAAAAAAATTTGTCAGGTCTCAATTTTTTAATTTTTTCTCTCAACCTGACTTCCCCTAGAGAGTTACAGTAAAAGAATAATTCTTAAATTGCGTAATAATAATGAAAAAATGCGGACATCACGAGGTCTATTGTCGATTGAACACAACATCCATTTTCCAAAGTTAAGAAAAAAAATCTAAAATCTTCACCATCTTTCAAACACTGTCATTCAACTTTAACATGTTTGTGGACCTAATTCACCCATTTGATTTTACTGATCATATAGCATCTGGTCTTGTGTATTTCGGAGAAGTTGTTTTCCCGAAATCTTATAGGGGGCCGTCAACAAACTGAAAAATAATCATTATTTTTTGAATAGCCCTGCTACAACTAATAAAGCAAAACCGTTGAAACTCTAGATTGTTATTAAATGGGTTATTGCAATAAACTATGTTCAGTTTTATGAGGATAGCATGTATACACATTAGAGAAATTAACATTTTCATAAAAACAGTCCCAAATTTTTCCACGTTTTTTTTTGCTTATAATTTACAGAGTTCTTAACATAAAAAAAATGTTCTCTTTAGAAAATGTGAAACAATATTGTACATAATATCCTGAAATCAATGTTAAAAATAATAAAAATTGTATGAAAAATTTACCCAGTTTACTAACTAATTTTGAGCTTCACATGCGTGTAAACAATCAAAGTATAATTTGCGTAATGTGTTAGTTTCATGTATAGAGCAACTTTTGTTAAAGTCTCATAAACATAGCGAGAAAATTCTAAAATTTATCGTTGATGGAATAAAAACAAAATTTTTTGATCCGAAAAGGAAACAAAAAGATAAGGGGCTGTATCCATGTATGCTGTATTGATACTAATCAAAGGATTATGGATCCGGAACTTTTTGCTTCCTTTTGGGAATAACGGATTTTAAGCTTATTCTATCGACGATATTTTTCAGAATTTTCAAGCAATGTTTATGAGACTTTCACAAAAAATGCTCTATACATTAAACAAGCACATTATATGCAAATTATATTTTGATTGCTTTTATGCATGCGCAATAAAAAAGTTAAGTAAACCTGCTCATTATTTATACAATTTTTATTATTTTTTAATTCTGTTAACAGGGTACTAGATGTACAATATTGTTTTTCATGTTTTCTGAAAAGAACTTTTATTTTATATTAAAATTTCTTAAAATTATAAGCAAAAAAACTTGGCAAAATTTGGGACGGTTTTTATCAAAACCTTAATTTTTCTTCTAGTATACATGCTATCCTCATAAAAATCAACACAATTTCTTACAATAACCTACTTAATCATAATCAACAGTTTGAATGATTTTGCTACATTAGTTTTGGCAGGGTTAAGATATTCATTTTTTTTATTATTATTGACGGTCTCCTATAGAGTTTCGGGAAAAAATCCACGCGGAAATATATAACCTGTTTACACACATGGAGTTTTAGAATATTTCCTCATGTATTTTGTTATATATTTAAGCAAACGTCAAACATTGCAAGTAGGTGGTCACTTTTGGCCATATAGTATATCAGTGAGCTTTTGGGATAAGTTACGATATTAATGAAAAATAATCATTTGACTCCTTTATAAAAAGCAATGTTGTCATAACCCAATTTTTGCCTGGAAATAAATTTTTTTCTAATAAAAAAATCCCAAAGATTCACAATAATGTTTGATTCGAGGCGAGAGTTGGCAATGACCGTAAGATTTACGTCATGGCAAGTAGTTTGGTTCCAATACAAAGCAGGCTCTATTTCTTAAAAGTTGCTTAGCAAAGCTCGGGAAGATCTGCTAGAAATTCAAAATTACTATATAATAAATTGAAAATAATGATAAACTGTATTTTAATATAATCAGGATTTTTTTCAATTAACATCTTTAATTAATTTTTATCCATTATATGCAACGAGATTTTATATAATCTTATAAATTTCGTAACCTAATCATTTAATTAATATTCATAAGATATCATGTACATTCATATTTTAATCAAATTATGTAAAGTTTTTAATATAAAGTAGCTGTGTTTTTAAAATTTATAATATGTAAAATAAAAATCAATTCCCGTTTCTAAACCATATGTATTGTTTTACATTTGCATATTGTGTAAGGCATAGTGTACTACCGGTGTTTATATTACAATTTGAAGACCAAAATATGTTAGAGAAATTTCAATTTCAGAATGGAAGCATGTGTGCGAAAGCCATCAAACCCACATTTAAGAAAAGCATTCAGAAATACAACGCATTATTTCTCGATGATCATGTATCAAGAAATATTAAATTTCAAATGAAGTCAATTATTACTTTGTTTCGATTGAGGAAACGGGACGACTATGTAAAATCGTTTAGAAGAAGAATAATGCTCATACGCATCCATTAATTTACAATAGAAAGTTGCTAAATATTCAATAGATACAAAACATCCCGATTTCAAAAATATTATAATAACAAGTCCATTTATATTAATTTTAGGAATAATTTTTTTGAAGATTGTTTTACTAAATAACATAAATCTTGCCGAAGTGAAGCATGTAATTTTACCAGAATATATGAACTTAATGTGACATGCACTCCCTGCTGATTTAATATTTTTGACTTCCTAACATAGAACTTAAGTACATGTGAACAATTACTTCTGTTTTTGTTTGATATTTGAACTGACAAGAAGCTATTATAAACTTTGAATCGTTTAGTTAATTTTAGGACCGATATAATTTTCTAACCATTTGACATTCATTAAAGAAATCTAAGACAGATTTTGGATTTTTTTATAAGACAATCTTATATTATTTTTAATGTGAAATTCTGCCTTTACCGTTTTTGCGGCGATTTTTCGACATTAGTAAATAAAATCTGTTTTTAAACTTTCTGTCCAAATATTAATTTTTTGCTTTTTTATTACAGATTATCTCGAGTTTATTTTAAAAATATGAAATATGTTTCTATAGCAACGTGAACAGCGGTGTTGAAATTCAAAAATTAATGTCAGTTGACATCTGTGAGCTTTTGGAATAAATTACGATATTAATAAAAAATAATCATTTGGGTTCGATAACAAGTGCAGTGGGGTTCAACCCAATTTTTGTCTGGAAATGTTCTTCTTCTCAATAAAAAAAAGATTCACAATAATTTTTATTCGAGACCGGAGCCACTGACAGTAAAATATATTTCACGGAATGTAGTTTGGTTCTAATACAAATCAGGCTTTATTTTAAAAAAACTGCCTATTAAAGTTGAAGAGATTTGCTAAAAATTCAAACTAATAATAAAAATAGATCCGAAATAATAATAAATTATGTTTCAAAATAATCATGGAATTATTTAATATATTAACTTAATATTTATCCATTGTATGCAGCGAGATTTTATCTAATCTTGTAGTTTTTGTAATATAATTATTTAATTAATGTTCAATAAGATAGCATTACATTCATATTTTAATCAAATTATGTAAAATAGTTAACACAAAGGAAAAATTCCGTGGCTGTATTTTTAAAATTTGTAATATGTAAAACAGAAATCAATTCCCATTTTTAAACCATATGCGTTGTTTTACAATTACATATCTTGTGAAGCATCATGTTCTGTCGGATTTATATTACGGTTTGAAGACGAAATATGTCGCAGAAATTTCAATTTTAGAATGGAAACATCTGTGGGAAAACCACACATCTAAGAAAAGCATCCAGAAATGAAACGTATTATTTTTTGACGGTCATGTATCGAGAAATATTAAATTTCAAATGAAGTATGAACTTTACTACTTTGTACACAAACACGCGATAGAAAGTCTAGTTTTGTTCAATCCATTATATACATTTTTTTTTTTTACTTTTTTATACATAGAAATTTATTATCGTGCAATAAATTTTAAAAAATGATGAGAGATATGATGGACAAAGAAATCTTTTAATACACGATAGTTTCGAAAAAAAAAATGATTATGCATAGTACTTTTATGATATATAATGAAGTGTAATAGTTGAAAATACTTGTTTATGTCCTGATTTTTTTTCTCATACATGTTGTAAAAAATAATTTGTAGAAAAAGTAATTACTTGTTTAAATTTCATTGTGTGTTCAAGCAGATGTTACAAGTTTATACATTCAGTACAAGTTGTAAAATTAAAAAAAAAAATTAGTTTATGTGAAGTTGAGATAAAACTTGTTACCTTTAAAATTCATTTCAGTTTTCATAAAATAGTATACATGCCAAAATCTCTTAATTTTTACGGAGTCTGATCCTAGATTTGCGTGCTCAAATCGAAAAAATATATAAGAAAATGTGTCTTATTTCTATGTGGTATTTTTACGATATCATTAAAAAATTCTTGATTAAATAAAATTCCCGGTATCAAACATGTTTATCTTGGATTGGACTCCGGAGTAACTAAAAGAAGTTGCCATCTATAAAATAGGTATATTTATCTACATAATTTGCTGAAATTTAAAATTATAAATAACAATTTGAAAATAGCAATAAATAATAATTCAAAATAATTAGGATTTTTTATTTAACATCTATAATTCATTTTTATCCATTCTATGCAACGAGATTTTAGCTAATCTTATAATTTTTGTGATCTAATAATTAAATTAATGTTCATAACATATAGTACATTCATATTTTAATCAAATTATATAAAATTTTTAATTTAAAGAAAACGTTGCGTGGCTGTGTTTTTAAAATTTATGATATGTAAAATATAAATCAATTCCCATTTCTAAACCATATGTGTTGTTTTGCATTTACATATATTGTCAAGCATCGTGTTCTGTCGGATTTATATTACAGTTTGAAGACGAAAGAAACATCATTTATTTTAGAATGGAAACATCTGTGGGAAAACCACACATCTAAGAAAAACATTCAGAAATATATCGTATTGATTTTCAACTGTCATGTTGATACTGTCATGTATCAAGAAATATTAAATTTCAAACGAAATATTTGCTTTATTTTGTACACAGACATGCTATACAAAGTCTGGATTTGCTCAATCTATTATATATTTTAATTTACTTAAATTTTTTAGACATGACAATTCATTATCTATACATATAATAAAACAGTAGGACCCGGTGTGTCTGTACATTGAAGATAATTGACAAAAATGGAGTCAGGGCGATAAAAGAAAACCAATGAAACACAAAAAAATTTTTTTTGAATTTTTTGTCTGTCTGTCTGTCTGTCTGTCTGTCTGTTTGTTCGAGGTTATCTTCGTAACTACTGAATGAATTTTTATGCGGTTTTCACTAATGAAGAATGCACACTCCCGGGCAGTGTATAGGCTTTGTTTCATCAAAATCGGACAACAGACAAAAAAGTAACAAAAAGAAACAAAAGAAACTATTAGGTGCGCTGCTCACGTTTTTTAGTACATAACGTTTTTTAGTACATATAAAATCCAATAGATGTCACTGTGCGATTTTAAAACGCGCTATCGTTATGTTTTCGCCAGTCTACTTAAGTATGAGAAAGTTTCAAGCTGGCTGTCGTTCCCTGTGGTTTAGTCGGTAGAACGTCAGTGCGCCATACTGATGGCCCGGGTTCGATTCCCAGCATGGAATTTTTTTTCACTATGTTGGCATTAACGCCTATAAGCAATTAAAAGAATTTGAAATATTGTATTCAAGGCGAATTTTCTCTATGGGAAAATTTCCTTGCATTAATATGTCAGTGTAATTTTTTTTTCGATTTAATTTTTTTTTTCGAAACTTTGTTTTTCTTAAAAAATTACAGTAAATATTTGATATTTCCCAACGTTTTTTGAATGATCGACTTGCTTTTTTTTTTTTTTATGTATGTCTGAACCTTATCTAACTACTTCTTCAAGATTTCTTTAGATAAACCGACCAGCGTAGCGGGCGAAGGCCGCTAGTTGTGCAATAAATTTTAAAAAGAGGTCTTCAATTACACACGAAGTTTTGACAAAATAAATAAATAAAAGAAAAATGATGCTTCCGTGAGATATAAGAAGGTATAATACTTGAAAATACTTATATATATCGGCATTTTTTCCTGATACATGTTGTAAAAACTAATTTGGAGAAAAAAGAAATTAGTTGTTAAAAGAAATTTGTTAATTGCATTTTCATGCTGATGTTACAAGTTTATACTTTCATTAGTAAAAATTGTATAGTTAAAAAAAAAGAGTCTTAATTGAACTTGATTATAAAACATGTTAGGTATAAAATTCAATCCAGTTTTCATTAAAGAGGAAAATTTATCTGCATAATTTGCTGAAATTCAAAATAATAATAAATAATAAATTGAAAGTAATAATAAATAATAATTCAATATTATCATGATTATTTTACTTAACATCTCTTTACTTAATTTATATCCATTATATGCAGGGAGATTTTATCTAACATTATAAATTTTGCTATATAAAAATTTAATTAATGTTCATTCATATCATGTACATTCATATTTAATCAAATTATATAAAATTTTTAATATAAAGAGGACGTTGCGTGGCTATGTTTTTAAAATTTGTAATATGTAAAACAGAAATCAATTCCCATTTCTAAACCATATATATTGTTTTACATTTACATATCTTGTCAAGCATCGCGTTCTGCCAAATTTTGTATTACGGTTTGAAGACGAAATATATTACATAAATTTCAATTTTAGAAGGGAAACATCTGTGGGAAAACCACACATCTAACAAAAACATTCAGAAATATAACGTATTATTTTTCGATGATCATGTATCAAGAAATATTAAATTTCAAATGAAGCATGTATTTTATTATTTTGTACACAAACACGCAATACAAAGTCTATTTTTGTTCAGTGCATTATATATTTTAATTAAATATATTATTTATTTATTATTTTATTTTAATTTTTAATTTTCTTGCTTTTTTATATTTTTTAGAAATGAAACTTCATTATAGTGCAATAAACATTAAAAATGATAATAAGTATGATAGACAAATAAATCGTTAATTACACGCACATTTTTTACAAAAGAAATAAAGAAATAAAAGGGTTATGTATAATGCTTCCGTGAGATATAAGAAGGTATAATAGTTTATAATACTTATCTAAATTCTCCTTTTGTCCTGATACATATTATAAAAACTAATTTGGAGGAAAAATAAATTAGTTGTCTAAATCGGATTGCATTTTCATGCTGATGATTCAAGTTTATACTTTCATTACTCCAAGTAGTATAATAATATAAAAAAAAAGTGTTTCAATTGAACTTGATATAAATATGTTATGTTTAAAATTCAATTCAGTTTTCATAAAATAGGGAAAATTATCTGCCTTATTTTTCTGAAAATCAAAATAATAATACAAAAATAAATTGAAAATAATAATAAATAATAATTCAATATAATCAGGCTTATCTTATTTAACATCTTTACTTAATTTATATCCATTATATCCAGCGAGATTTTATCTAATATTATAATTTCTGTAATCTAATTATTTAATTAATGTTCATAACATATCATGTACATTAATATTTTAATCAAATTATGCAATTTTTTTCAATATAAAGAGAAAGTTGCGTGGCTGTGATTTTAAAATTTGTAAAATGTAAAACGGAAATCAATTTCAAATTTTTAAACATATACGTTGTTTTACATTTACATATCTTGTCAAGCATCGTGTTCTGCAGGATTTATATTACGATTTTAAAGACAAAATGTGTTACAGAAATTTCAATTTTAAAATGGAAACATATGTGTCAAAGCCACACATCTAAGAAAAGCACTCAGAAACACAACCTATTATTTTTCGACGGTCATGTATTAAGAAATATTAACTTTTAAATGAAGTATTTGTAATATTATTTTGCACACGAACACGCAATGCGTGTGTCGGATTTGTTCAATCCGTTAAATAATTTTATTTTATTTGACTTTTTTATGTATATTTTTTAGATATAATAATTCATTATTGTACGATAAATTAAAAAAAGGTATGATTAACAATGAAGTCTTTAAATGCATGGCAGTTTTAACAAAATAAATAAATGAAATGCTTATGTATAATAAGGTACCTGCACCCAATATGGACACCCTAAGGAAAATGTATTTTTTCCATCCCCATTTTCAAGTCATAGGACTCCAAAAATATGTGACCACTATCCTTAGTCTATTGACTATCATTATTAAAATTAGCGACCTTGTAATTATTCTGGTTTAATTTAAATGATAAAAACAAAAAAATGTTTACAAGTGTCCATATAAGGAACTAGCTGTCCCTATTATGGACAGGTGTTTCCTTATTGACGTTCTACACAGTGTGTATGAAAGAGCCACTTTTCCAAGGGATTTTAGAGGAGAGGGAATAAAAAAATGTATCTTAAAGTACTCGGAGGAGGAGAGAGGACAGTAAATATCTTCAGAACATGCATTTTAGAAAGGGGTGGGGGTAATTCTCTGTCTTTACCCTTCGAAGACCCATGCAAAGCCCCTTAGTTACTAGTAAATATTATGAAATAATGTTGTTGGTTTTGTTTAGCTTTATTGCATCTGTCTGCGAATTTACATCTGTTATTTCTCAGTCCTCACAGCATGGACAAATAGAAACTTTTTCACCATGGGTAGTAAGTCCCACATAATCCTCATGAACGTATCTGCCACATGTGATGCATGGCTGCATGTTCGAAGAAGCATCAATACTGCAAAAGAAGCAGTACCAGCTCTCCTTTGTTGAGGAAGTCTATCATTGGTACCTACGATTTCGCCAACAGATATCCTATTGGAGGGGAGGGCTTCTTTTTATTTTTCTGCAAGGGTTTTTTGGAGAAAGGTTTTGGGGGGGATTGTTCAAATGGCATCTTGTTGAACAAAGATTTTACCACTTTGATGCCTTTTTAATTTATTGCTTGACAATGTTGAATTTCTTCTTTCTTACAATTGTAGTCGATGGGGGCATAAGCTATCCATATTGGGAACGGGGGTAGTTTTACTAAATTTTGTAACAATTGAATAAGGAAAATATTTTAAAGCAAAATCGAAAATCTGTTTTAATAGGTTTCTAAAATACTCCACTTTCCAACAATTTTACCCTATCTAATAAGAATTTAAGTTTACAAGTAATTAAGATCAGCACATCTCGAAACAACAAATTTCCTCCCAAATGGCGAACAGCGCGCTTTTTTACACTATCCAGCCTTAATTATCTTTTCAACTGCTTTTCTTCGCAAAATTGTTGAGCCATCTCTCGATCAAAATTATTACCTTTAACCCCTTGCGGCTCGGTGGTTTCATAGATATACCACTTAATTTTATTTCGCAAACGCCACATTCGCACCGGAATTTTGTTAAAGAAAATTACGGGTTATGGAATGCGTGAAGTATAGCGTTTTCTTATTGACAAATAAAGTTGTTTTCAAATTCCGGTGTCAGTCATTAATTTCAATACTTAAGCAATGAATTTGCCCTGCCCCGCAAAGGGTTAAAAATATTAGGAGTGTCCATATTGAGAGCCCTGTCCATATAGAGTACAAATACCTTACTTTCATAGTAAATAATAGAGTAAAATAGTTAAAAAATATTTGTTTATGTCCGGATTTTTTTCCGATTAATTTTGTAAAAACTAACTTGGAGGAAAAATAAAATACTTGTCGGAATTGGGTTGCGTTTTTATGCAGATATTACGAGTTTATACTTCTATTGGTACAAGTTACATTAATTAAGAATAGAGTATTGGCTGAACATGAGATAAAACTTGTTATGATTAATATTCAATTCAGTTTTCAAAAAATAGATAATTATTTATGCATAATTTGCTGTCTAGTGTAAATAAAAAATAAAACAAAAACTTACTCATGAGCATATACAGCCAAGTATTTTTTTTCCAATTTCGCTGTATAACTGCACTTTTTGATTAAACCTTAAAAAAATCTGTATTTTTAATATGAAAAAAAACTCATTGTTTCAAATTATTTAATTATTTGTAACAATATACTAACGCAATAAAAATAATTCTGCACAAGATTAATACGTGATACGTATTTTAACAAAATGGTATCGCTACATAAATATAGGCTACCCTCAACTGACAATTCTAAATTACAAATATTAGAAAGATGACAGCTATAGCCATGAATATATTACCTACGTTTTGTAAAGTAGCTGTAAACTAAGCGATGAGATACTTGGATGCATGCTGCGAAGATGGAATTCCTACGCCGTTAAAAGTATCGTGAAAAATTAAACAAGTTGGAAATTGCACGTGAAGCGTAGCAAATGAGGTGCGTTCGTTGATAACGAAGTTTTAAAATATTCAGATCTTGCTGATATAGTAGAGCGTTTTTTGGATACAGTATAGTGGTCGAAATCTTTGTGTTCCTATAAATATGCAGGGAGTAATTTTTATTATACTTCATTAACGTATATCTTTTTCATAAAATGTGAAGTAGTTTAATATAATTAAAACACGCCCCAAACAATGTTCCCCCGTATAACATTATTTAGTGGAATACATTTGTGTAGCCCTGTAATTTAATAATAAATATTCTTTGCATCACAGATTGTACAAAATGTATTTTTTAGTACATATTTCATAGATTCCTGTCAATTCTGTTACATTCAAATGAGTGTAACACCATTAAAATGCATTTGAAACTTTTTTCTCCATTGACCGTAATGTAACGTCCCTGTAATTGATCAATGCATCCGATTTTCATAAAATTTGAAATGACTCGACAAAATTATGTAATAAATATACGTTTTAAATTTCAAACGATTAAAACGCATTTGAAACTTTTTTCCCCATTGACCGTAATGTAATGGAATCCTTTTGATTGTCCCTGTAATTGATCTATCCATCCGATTTTCATAAAATTTGAAATGACTCGACAAAATTATGTAATAATTATGTATTTTAAATTTCAAATGATTCGGTTGGGTAGTTTTTGCGTTGTTATATGCGGACGGACAGACAGACAGACAGACGGACAGACGGACGGACTGAGCGACAACAATAGGTGCTACGTATTTACATAATTACGAACGTACCTAAAAAGAGAACACTGAATTAACGCACATCAAGCTTTCTCGATAGACAGGAAATATAGTTTTTTTTTTAATTGTTATGATTTATCATTTTTAACCCTTTAAGCGTCCTAGTCGGGATTTTTCGTCACGTAATTTTTGAAACTGAGGACTGATTTAATACAAATCTCATTGTAATCTTACTTTTTGGTAGTGTATAAGAAAAATAAATATGTAAGGTTATCATAAACAAATCTCCACACAAAAAATTTTCATAGGTATCATTTTATGAATGCTTAACCATAAAATACAAAATACGCCGGGCGCTTAAACGGTTAACAGTGTACCTTCAAAAAGGTACAAGATAAACGGAAAAAGTCAAAACCTAATTAGAAGACCTGCGATGTAAATTTTTGTAACTTACCATCAACATAATATACTACTATATGAACACAGAAGTCTGGTATTAGAATGTACATTTTTTAATATAAATGGATCGTGTAAATGGGGTATAATTTGTTCCAATGATAAAACCAATGATAAATGTGCATGTTTAATGTGTATATCAGTGGTATAAGGCACTGTTATATCACTGCCAATGGTGGATACATTGGTGAAACAAAACATAGGTTAATTCAAAACAATTATTCTATTTTATATATAAATCCTATTTTGTAAGGTACAAAAATAGAATTAGCCGCTTTAGCACACAGGAAATTCGATTGATTTTAAATGATGATATCAAGCGATCCAATTAATGGTTCCAAGACTTATAGTTGGGACTTTTATGAAAAGGGTAAGCAACTTTGGAAAATATTTTGAAGGGCAGGCCTTAGAAAAGGCACTTTTCCAAAAAGAAAAACTGCACATATATTAGGGGGGGGGGGAGAGATAGTATTAGGAAAGGTTACTTTCGGTACTTTAGGATAAGGATTGGATTTTTTCCAGCAGGGAGAAAAATGTAAGAAACAAGATTCTTATTAGGAATATCTTAGCTGAAGTTTAAAATTTCAAAGAAAAATGCTGATTGATTTAATTATGATTATCACTTAAACTATCTCGGACCATGTTTTTTATTTTTGGAATATTATCATTTTTTCCATTAACCGTTATTTGCGTCTTGCTTAAAAGTGTTTGTAAAAAGTTGTTTAAGAAAAGTTTGTCAGTTTTATAATTAAATACTTTGGCGCAGAATTTAATAAGGTACTTTTGTAAGTGACTGAATGAAAAAAAATATATATAGTTCAAATGTCTCGAGCCTTAATTCTCGTTCTCAAGTCGCCTTTTTCTCGTTTTAAGACTTATTTATTTTTTACCTTTTTCTCCCAATCTTTTAGCGGTTTCAAAAAATTTAAAAAATATAACAGAAAAACTGACAAACTATATAAAAAGTCAAAGATTTTTCAACTAGGTATATTAATATATTTAATAATTACAAAAGCAAAATTAGTATCAAATTATAGATAGTTCCCTGAACAAAAATTTACATTTCACATCTAGCTGTGAACCGAAAGAGAACAGTGCATTTCAGAACAATAATGAGAAATTTTGAATGCTTTTAATCAACATAAAAGAATACTGATCAACCAGGAACAATAGTAAGATACCATATTTTTCTAAGACATTTTCGAGAAGTAAACATTTACATATCCGCGTGATAAGTATTCCTATCGTGTTTCGCTTAACCAATTTATCTACATATACAGCAAATTCAAGATAATAGCTTTTGCCATTCTGAATTTAATTGAGTAGATGGTACTTTACCACATCCAGCCAGATTGTGTGAATGCATTTTATATTTATTTAATGAATAGTTCATGATTACTAACAAATAAGAAATTACTTCTTATATATGAATACCTAAATAATATGATCAGTGTTGGGCACGTTCACAAAAATAACGAACTAGTTCAAACTCAAACTTAATTTCTGAAAAATGAATTAAGTTCACGCTCAGATTCAAAAATTTTCAAACGAACTCGTTCAACTCAAATTCGTTTATAAATGTGAACGAAGTTCACTAAAAACTCACTTTTTTTTTGTTAGAATTTTATCATTCAAGTGCCTTCGTGGTATATCATATCATTTCTCTATCCGATACTCGGTTCGAGCTTGGTTTGGAGAGTACTTTTTCTAAAGCTTCAAACCGAGATGTACTGGGTCTGGATTTATTTTCTGGCCCAAGTTGGAGCTGAACTACATTCTTCTAGAGGTCTGAACAGGGAGAAATTTTCAAGCCCAGCTGCGACGCAGCTCATGTGCAAATCATTGGACCGACCCGATTCTGACCTGTCCAGTAAAAATATCATAAACATGATGTAAAATGATAAAATAGGTATTTTTAGTTAAGACTTTAGACAGTTTTAATCTTATAGGCGAAAAAATCTATGTTTAGTCGGGTTTAGCTAGGTCAGGCCTACGAAGGCCAATTAATATTTTTTCTGCAGGCTGCACCGAAGTTTTAGTTTTGATACATAACTTTTTAGAACGGGTCGAGTTGTGCTCGGAGCAGATCTGGAGAGACTTTGAACCTTTTTACCCGGCTAAAAGAAAAAAACATCATCTATGGATCTACTCTATACGAGTTGAAACAATAATAAATTTAACTATGCGCCAATAAAAGTTAGCCGAAATATGCCAAATGACTACAATTTACAACAATGAAACATTTTAAAGGCAATTTGTTTTAAGAAACATAAAATTATAAATACAAAATGAAATGTGTAACCTACTACTAATAATAATATCCTTTTACTAATAAACAGTTAACCATACTTAATTTACGATTTTACATTTTCAAACCAACTTAGAGATTCTAAAAAAGAGAGTTTAAATAGTGTTTATTTTATTTGTTTCTTATTGGTTTATCTTAACTCGTTCTCAATTTCCCTGTTCAACATCGGGAAACTCTCTGATACATTCTATTGCTAATTTTTAAAAGTAAAAGTATTCAACTGGTAAGTCGGAGTTCTGGAGCGATTTCTAATCGGTAGCGCTTTTCATTTTTTCATAAACGAGTTATGAGTGACTTGTCATATGACGAAAAATGTTTTCCTTTTCATTCGCTGCTGCGTCAGGAATTCGGCTCAAAATTTCCACTTTGACCGTATTTTCTGTAAGATATTCCTACTTCACCAAAATGGGAAATTCAATTACATAATTTCTGAACAAGAACACTTGCTAATTTCATGCATTTCTGAATAAAAATGAATTAAGAAATTTTACAGAAAGTAACTTCTTTGGATTTGAAAATAGCCTTAAAAATCAGAATAAAGATTTTACAATAAATTCACTTGCTTGCGCTTTCTACTAAGCGCGTAAAATAAGCGCTAATTTTTTATAATTGAGTTCGGTGCTCACGCCAAATTAATGTATTATAACGGTATTTTTTGGAAATAAAACATGGATTGCTGTCAAAAGACAAGGCTTTTTAAAGATGAGCATTAAATGTTTATGTAGTGCTTATATATTTTTTAAAAAACTAGTTTTATTCTTATGCTTATTTGTTTAAAGGTATTTGTCAGTAAGATCTCAAATTCTCTTTATTAATGTTAAACTTAAAGACATGGAATGCATTTTTATTTTTGAAATATTTCCTCAAAAATTAATTTTTTAATTTTTTTTAAGTAATTTCTAAGAATAATTTGTTTGTTCTCAACTGCTGTGCTCAAGAAAAGCAAAACGTTTTGACACATTTACAAATTAAATTTTTAAAGGAAATGTGTAAAATTTAATACTTAAATTGGGATGCAATTTGGAATCGATTTGTGGCCTCTATTCTTTTAATAAATAAATTACCCATTGAGTTTGAAGTAATTTTAAACACATGACTTTTTCAAATTTTCTTAGTGGTTATTCTTCTTTCGCGAAGAAATTCGGTTCAAAACGTCCATTTTAACACTATTTTCTGAAAAAATATTACATTTCAAATAAATAAATAATAAAAATAAATAGATAAAACAGACTGATGATATAGCTTCTTAACAATAACACCTTGTAGTTTCTTTCATTTCCTAAGACAAATAAATTAAAACTTTTGTCATAAAGTTGAGAACAGCCATAAAAATCTCCCTCTCTTTCTCTTTTTATTTTAGCTTGAAAATTTATGTAATCGAAATTTTATTACAGAAATATACATACACATAAATACATCAGGGAAAACATATTTCAGGGCATTGCTTTCTAAAACTAAATAGGATAAATAGGATATAACCCGATCCCAACCAGAAAAAAAAACATACTCCGATCCAAGCAAGACAAAAATTCCATGAACATAAACTCGACCCGAACCTAAAAATTCCATTTGAAAAAAACTATGAATTTGATATCTGACCGGATCAAATCTGAATCCCACAAAAATGTTCAAATGAAGCATAACCCAATCCGATCAAAGAAAAATAATGTTCGTGTACATGCAACCCGACCCGAACCTAAAATTTTTCTTTGAAAAAACCCGAAAAATGACCAGAACGAAATCTGAAATCGATAAAAATATTCCAAAGTATAACCCAATAAGAGCAACACAAAATAATTTCCATGAACATAAACCTGACTCGAAACTAAAAAATTCCATTTGAAAAAAAACCTGAAATTTTATGCAAACTACATCTGAATCCGATCAAAATATTCGAAAGAACCATAACCGGATTCGAATAAGAGAAAATAATTTCCGTGGACATGAACCCATTCCGAACCTGAAATTCCATTTAAAAAAAATACCTGAAATTTGAATCGAACCAAATATGAACCAGACAAAAATATTCCACACTACCATACCCGGATCCGAACAAGACAAAAATTTCCATGAACATGAACCCAATCCGAGCCTAAAAAAATTCTTTTAAAAAATCTCAAAATCTGAACTGAACTAAATATGAACCTGACAAAACTATTTCAGAGAAGCATATCCTTATTCGAACAATACAGAATAATTTCCGTTGATGCGCAACCCAACCTGAACCTGAAAATTCCATTAAAAAACCCCGAAATCTGAATTTAACGATATCTGAAACGAAAAAATATTCCAAAAACCCAAAACCGGATCCGAGCAAGACAAAATAATTTCCCTGGACATGAATCCGACCCAAACCTTAAAAATCAATTTGAAAAAATACCTGAAATCTGAATCGAACCAAATCTGAATCCGAAGAAAATATTCTATAACCAGAGCCGAACAAAACAATATAATTTCCATGGACATAAACCCAATCCGAACCAAAACATTTGTTAAAAAAATCCCTAAATTTGAACCAAACCTGTTCTGAACTTGACAAAAATATTTTAGTGAAACTGAATTGGAACCAGGTAAAATAATTTCCATGGAAATGCCACCCGACCCGAACCTAAAAAACCCATTTGAAGGGGAAAAAAAACTCACGAAATCCGAATTGAACCGAATCTAAACTAATCAAAAATATTCCAAACAACCATAACCGGATCAAAAGAAGACAACGTAATTTCCATTGACATGAATGCAATCTGAATCTAAAATTCGGATGTTCTACAAAACATAATGCGCCCCGTAGCGGGGAAAGTGAAACTAACTACTTTGTTGTGCGTGATGGTTAAGATATTTCGTTTATAGTTAGTGTTAAGTTAGACCTTGGTTACGGTTAGGTAACAGTTAGATTGCAATTACATTCCGGTGAGTCTTAGGTTATATTTAATTTCCGGTTAGGTTACAGTTAGGTCACGGGTAATTTAGGGTATCACGGGTATTCACGGGTTTAGGTTACAATTAGGTTAAGGTTAAGTTGCGGTTAGGTTACCTTTAGATTATGGGCAGGTTATGATAAGGTTACGACCAGGTTATATTTATGGTATATTTAAGTTACGGTTAGGTTACTCTTAAGATACATCTAGGTTACGGACAAGTTATGATTACAATACAATTAGGTTACGGTTAGGGTTTTGTTCACGGAATAAACATTACGCATGTTTGATTAAAAATTCACACTTATTTTTGTAAAATGACTCTGAAATTATAGTACTATATACTAACCTTTTAGCTAATCATCGGGTATTGATTTCATTCACGGTATAGTCAGATTTAAGAGTGATATAATTAGTTTAAAAATCAAAATATTTCACTTGGGATAGCTATGTGAAAAAAAGTATTTAAATAAGTGACTTAACAGTAATTTTAAGGATAAATATCAACACTTTAACACGAAAATCATGCAATCGTTGGACACATATTCCCTTCTGTGTTTCCCATTGCAGTCATTTTGGGTATTTTAACAACTAAATATTAGGTTTTTTTTTTTTAACTGATTTTTGACACAGTCAGGGGGCACGCATTTAATATACAGTACACTGTAGAAAATTTGACCCTTTTTGTGCATCATCACGCCCCCGCTTTTATAGAAAATCTCTCTTTTGATTTATGAGAATTCTCCATAATACGCCGAAGTAATCATTTTCTATAAAAGCGGTGGAGTGACGATGCAGCAAAACGTTCAAATTTTTAACAGTGTATTTACACATATTTCGAGTTAAAGATAAAATCATAGAAATATCAAGTGCGTTTAACATTATTATTACGGACCCGGACAACACCGAGCGGGTCAGCTACTAAAAATATAAAAGATTAAAATGTCGTCAGTCTATTTAATGGAAAATAAAAAGAATATATCCAGAAGGGGGTTAACCCTTTCAGGAGCAAAAGAATTCTGTTCGTAAAATGATGAAATAATAGACTGACACCAGAATATTCAAACGAATTTCTTAGAAAATAAAATTCCGGTATTTTGAACTTTCATTAGAAAAGTAACATTTTATTATAATATTACTGGTGTCATTTGTCAATTTTGGAATTAAAATTAGGTGGCTAGACCCTCTAGCCACCGCCCTTGAAAGGGTTAACGGTCACAATAAATCTTTGAAGAAGCGACACATTGAGCTACATTTATTTTTTCGTAATAGACGACTATTCATCATCAAATCCCTTCGAATCTACTTCTAAATCTTTAGAGCTCCTTGAGAGAAATTGTGTTTTTAGAGTGAAATACGTCAGTCTAAGTATACTTATTTTAAATAAATATCTTATTAAGGGGTTTTTTCAGAACTAGTTAAAATTTGTAAATTATTTAACTTATTGGAATGTATGCATTTCTGAAGCATTTATTAAAATGTTAAGAAGATGCCTTATTACTACGTTTAAGATATTCAACAGATTTTTTTTATTCTTCAGGGCTTGAATTTCAGGGCGGGATGGCGGGATTCGCGCCCGAAATTTTGAAATCCCGCCCAAAAAAATATCGTAGGCGGGAGGCTCCCGCCCAAAAAAAGTCCCGAATTTTCCGAAAAATTTTGCATTTTAAAACTACAATTAACTTCCCACTTTTTTTTTTTTTTTTTTTTTTTTTAATTTTGTAATATTTTTGTGCGACTGAATGACATATTTTGCTGCGAAAAATTGTTGGAATTCACGCTATTTTTCCGCAACCAATCGTCAAATTTCGCATTTTTTCCCCGCGATCAATTGACAAGTTTCGTGCGATTTACCGTCGTGAGAACGGAGTAATTTCGTTTCATAATTTTGAAAAAATTAACGCATTCAATTTCAAAAGTTATGAAACATCGTTTATCAACTCCGAAATTTGGATAGTTATGTCTAAATTTCCGGGCTAATTACCGATTTTTCATAGCTTTTGAACCGAGCTGAATTGCATATTTTCACAATCAATTTCATCAATCGTTCGCAGAAAATTTTATTAGATTATCGCGATAAAAACCGCAATTTTCTCAAAAAATCGCGAAAAAAAAGAAAAAGGAAAAAGAAAAAAGAAAAAAAATCGACTTTCCTTAAAAGATCTTGATAAAACACGAATTTCTTAAAAAAAAAATCGCAGAATAAACACGAATTTCGTGAAAGGATCGTGAAATAAACGCGAATTTCGTAAAATGATTGCGGAATAAACGCGAATTTTGTGAAAGCATCGCGGAAAATAGGAGAATTTTGTGAAAGGTTCGCTATATAAACAGTGTTGTGTGAAAAGGGGCAGGTGGGGGCGAAGAGACCGTCGCTCCGGGCGCAGAAACTTAGGGGCGCCGATTTTCTACATCCAACATCATTTTTTTCCGGTAAGAAGAAAATGAACACTAAATTGAAACTTTGCCCCAAGAGCAGTTTTCTTTTTTTTCTCTCCCCTGCATTTGAATTTCTATAAAGGATCGTGGGAAAACACCAAATTTATCAAAGGGTTCTTCAGGGGTGCTTTTTTAATTTGCAGCAAATTTTCTGAAAAGTTACAGCGGATTGTGTGAAAGGGGGGGGGGGGGGGAATTTACTTTAGACTCTGTGTTTTCACTCAACCTAAAATTCTCGTTCGAAATTTCCGAAAAATTAAGGCATCCTCTTCCGAAAATTTGAAATTGGGTTATCAGTTCCGCATAGCTGCCAACTTGTACGGTTTTGCGCATGGAAAAAACAATCGCGGAGAAATGCAAATTTCGTAAAAGAATGGCCAAAAAAGCACACATTTCGTCAATATTTCGCGAAAAAACGACGATTTTTACAATGTTTTTGTCAACGACTTTGTCAAAAGATTGCTAAAAAACGCGAATTTCGTGTGCGGATCGCGGAAAAAAACGACAATTTCACCAAATATCGCAGATAAAATGCTGATTTCGTCTAAAGACCGCGGGAAAATATCGATTTCGTCTAAAAACTGCCGAAAAAAACGCCGTTTTCGATAAAACATTGCTTAAAAATATTTTGTCAAAAGATTATTTTAACAAAAAGGCCGATTCATCAAAAGATCATGGGAAAAACGCCGATTTCGTCAAAAGATCGCGGGGATAAAACGCCGTTTTCGAGAAAAGATCGCGTAAAAATGCAAATTTTGTCTAAAGATCGTAGTAACAGATGGCGATTTCGTCAAAAGATCGCGGAAAAACCGCCAATTTCGACAAAAGATCGTTATAAATCGCCGATTTTGCTAAGATTTCGCAGATAAATCGCTGATTTCGTCTGAAAATCGCGGTTAACCCCGCTCGCGAGGGGAGTAACTCGCGAAATTACCCCCCCCCCCTGTGATGTGAATTTCTGAAAAAAAAATCACCCAGAATCTCGTCTGACCTGAACCAAAAACAGAGTTTATTAGACCTGAAACAAAAGTAATTAGCTCAGGAAGGGAATTTATCCCTTTGAAAACTAAATAGACTACATAAAACTGTGATTTTTTTAAAAAATAAAAAATCACATTTTGCATAATATTTTTTTTGATAAAAATTGCTTCAGTGGTATTTTGTCATGTCTGTATTTGTGTAATTCTTTAAATAGCACATTAAACAGTACGTTTTAAAGATTTTTTCTCTCCCTCCCAAACAGCTAAACTCCCCTCCATTTATAAATGTTGGGAGGGAGCCTCCCCTCCTCTGGAAAATTGAATTTCAAGCCCTGTTCTTCTTTAGAATAAATTTCATGCAAAATAAAAAGATTTTCAATTAATATTGTGGTTCATACGATTAAAAGGGTACTTTTAATCTATTTTGTTCTTTGAAATTTTGAAAGATTTTATCTATTTATAAGGCTGATACAATTATCATGCGACATTTTATAATAAATAAATTTGCATACATAAAATAATCTTGTTAACTATTATTATCATTATCATACAACAGCACATGTGTACTGTTAAATATTACTACTTGTTAAATATTATCATTATCATACAACAGCACAATAGGGCTGTATAGTAGAGCTCAGGTGCATCTCTAATGTTAAATTCCAAAGTTTTCCTTTTAATAACTTTAGACCCAATCATCGGATCTCGACGAAATTCAAAAAGGTGACGTGTCCTACTCTAGATCTCAAAGATTGCAAAAATTCATCCAGATCCACCGATTAGTTTCGGAGATCTAGAACCCCGGTTTTGTCACTTTTTGCTCGTGAAAAAAGAAAAAAAGACAAACAACTCAATTATAACCCGAACCAGGAAACATTCAGCGACGTGATGGCTTGTTCGAAAGGGATGTGCCTTTCGAAGGTCCGGTAAAAAAAATACTAAAAATTAACGAAATGGCACCCATTTAAAATTTACATAACACTATACCTTCCATAATTTAACATTATAGAAATCTCTCCTTTTTAATTGCTAATTCAATTATTTCTTTCGAGTTGCCACCAAATAAAAAACATTTCAATAATTTAAAAAAGAAATGATAACACGTGTTCTTTTTTATAGATCAATAAAAATTCTGATTCTCCTGATAGATTTTTGAATTTTTGAAATTAACGTCATTCGAAACAGAAAATACATACACTTTTCATAAACATATACAGGGTGAGTCATAAATATCGAAACAATAGGTTATCTCCTCAAATATTGCCCCTAGACCCATACTTCCAATTGCAAAAATTCATTAAAAAAGTTGAAATTTCTGATAAGATAAGTTGGAACTAAATGGGGGGTCTATTTGAAAAAATAGGAAAATTAAATTTTTATACGGCCCCCGTAGGGCAAAATTCCCAATTAGGAAATTATTCCCTATCCATTCCTAAATTGAGCAAAACAAATTTCATTTCCGTATCTAAAAATCTCACTGAGATATTAAATCCCAAAATCCTCAAAAGTTCCTGACTTACACCACTTTTCCCTGCCTCTAAACTGTGATTTCTTGACTCAATTTTAACGCTTGTTAGGGAACATTCACAAATTACAATTTAATAGAAATCGGTTTAAGATAGCGCTTTTTCTTTGGACATAAAATAGCAGGGTATAGTTTTTACGCTAAATTGGTATACCAGACGTCTGTCCGGGTCAAAATATCTAGGTCAGGTCCCAAACCGACCCATAGGGGAAAAGGTTCGGCGTGGCCTGAAAAAATGTCAACATCATAACCCGGACCGGTCTGGAAAACAGTTTAAATCATATTCCGGTTCAGTCGCAAATTTCTACATAGTTTTTTAATGCGGCGCGGGAAAAAAATGTTTCATATGGAGGAGTTCTGACCAAAAAATTATTTTATAGCTTTTCGTTCTTTATATTTATACTTTTTATTATTAAAGAAGCGATAAAAACTGTAATATATTTATCATATATATTATAAAGCAGAAGTTCTGAAACTTCCAAACGAGTGTTTTCAAAAACTACCCGATGGATCTTTTTGAAGATTATATCATTCGATAGGAAATATTTTTACGGAGGTTTATGATACAAATATACAGGGATAACTCTGATTTTTCGTACTAAATTTCGTATTTTTCGGTTATTTTTGACGGAAGGGTTGCAACAACTAATTTTTTGGCGATAATTATATTTCAAAAGAGAAATGAAATTCTTTCTCTAATGGAAAATAATATAAACATTTCGAAAAAAAACCTGTTAATTCATTGATTTAAAATAAATAATGATAAAAAGAAAAAAAATCCGTTTAATGCAAAATAATATTATGAAAGGAAAATATTTATCTTTAACGAAAAAAAAGAATATTTATAATATTTAAAAAGTAACTCAATATGAAAGAAAGTTTTGAAGTGACACAATATTTGGCTATTTATTTATTTCGAGCCAGATTAAAAGAAAACAATATTTCAAAAGTTTCATTAGGTAAAAACATAAGTATTTTTTTCCTCTCTTTTTCTTTTTCTTTTTTTTTTTTATATATATATTTTTAAATTTAATTTTCCCGTTATGTGTTTTACAGAAGAAACTCGCAGAATTAATTTAAAAAAAAGGGGGCTCTAATTGTTATTTGTATGTTGTTTGTCCAATTGGGTGTTTCAATCTACTTTTGTCGCCAATCAATGCGATTCTAAACCAAAAAAAGCACAAGACGGAGCGATGTTAGCAAGAACTATTTTCTCTCTCTCTCTCTCTTTTAATGGTAAATGTCTTCCACATACATGGATATTGTAAAATAATTTAACTGCAACTTTTATTTATTTATTTATTTATTTATTTAATTATTATTATTATTTTTTTTTGGCACAGATATCTCATACGCACTACATTGGTGCGATTTGTCTCTTACGCCAATACCATATATACATCTGGGTAATTAACTGACGCCAAAGTGTCATTATTTTGCTTGATATGGCAACCCGGATGTTATTGTCTATTTATTAATAAATTGTCTATTTACAATTTTTTTTCTTTTTTTTTTCAAATTATATAAACTATTTTAATCTAGGCACATTTGTCATACATGCGCCACATTTGCGCGACTGCAATAAAATGGCGATTTTATGCCTCACCTGGTAACCTGGCTGTTGTTTATTTATTAATAAATTTTTATTATTTTTTATTTTTTAAAGGATACAAATAGTTTGTTTTATAATTATTAACTAAACTTTTTAAAATTTATTGTTATTTTCTATTTAAAATAACAGAAAATAATTGCAAACTCTATATGTAACTATTTGAAAACAAAATTTTCTCCGAATCGGCATCAAAAGAAAAAAAAAAAAAAAGAAAAAAAAAAATAAAAAACTCGCCAATGTGGTGCCTATATGTCATGTATACATTTTTTCACTGTGCTACAGCATTTAAACATGCTGTATAAATAACGAATATTGTTTTTTCCAAACATGTCTGGCACAGATATTATATACACATTGAGGTATCTGACTATCGCCAAAACGGTGTTATTTTGCCTGATATGGTAACCCAGCAATAGTTGTTTCTGTATTAATAAATTGTTTATTTACTTTCAATTTCTTTTTAGAAGTTCTATAAATTGTTTTATGCTATAGTAACTTTTTTTATTTATTAATATTTTCGTTTTAAAATAACGAAAATGATTTTTAAAAATGCACATTTCTTCGCTATTCTAAAACGAGGATTTTGCCGCATTGGTATTGGAAGGAAATCTTGCAAATCCGGGTTTGTGCCGGAGTTTTTTGTGAAATATGATATTTTCAAATGTAAATTGAGTGCTACTTGATTAACACGTCGGCCAGTTTCGCCAAACTATTCAAATTTACATAAATTCATTTTAAATAACAAAAGAACAATAAACATAAATAAAAAAATACAAATTACAAGATGAATGTAGATTCTACCATTGCAGAATTCAGTTTCGCCTCCGATTAGAAAAAAAAAATCGATAAAAGTTTTTTAGAAGGGGACCCCGTTTAGATTGCAATGAACTAACTTCATTTTTCTTGTGTTTATCAATATAATAGCAAACAGAACGGCGTGAAATAACCAATTGAATAGAAATTTCTCTCTGAGACATTGGAATTGCGGAATAATAAAGAGATACAATTTGACGTGCTACTTCTTCATTGACTAGATTCATCAAAAACGAATTTTTTCTTTAGTTTAAACGCTTTTTTATAGACTCTGAGTGAAAGGAAATGCAATTTAACAATAAAACGAATGGAATCCCGTCGAATTCGACGAATGAAATGTTTAAAAGACCCGATCGATTTGGTTTAAAAAAAAGCAAAAGTAATTACATTATTGAATCAATATATAATAAATATATTTACAAAGTAAATGTCAAATTTGCCAGTTACAGTTTTGCATTCAAATATTCGCACATCTAAAGTTAAAATTGTAATATGAGTGCCGGCGAAATCCAGAAATTTTATTTTATATGCACTCACAAAAAATAGCTTTTTTTTTAAAAAAAAAGAAAAAAAATAATATCGGATACTACTAGGTTATCCCGTCGACCAAAAAATTATCGCCAAACTATAAGATTAAATGCCAATAATGGATGATGTGAATGTCACATTCAATGACATTAAATACGATTCATGTGTTTAAAATGTCATTAAGTGATTTTTATTTCGACTTTTTATTAATATTTTTATTAATATTCTACTAATTATTTATTTTTTCGTTATTTAAAATACAAATTATGTCAATATGTATAATTTGGCTATTAATGTGGCGATTTGTATAATTTGGCGAAATTGGTCGAAGGGATAACAGAGTAGTACCTAATATCGTTATGAGTAAAAATACGATGTTTTAAATAGTGACGTCATTTTCTCTTCAAATGTTCTTTAAAAGTTACTGTTTATGAAAAAGGCATCCATAATAATATTGTAATTCCCTTTTATCTGGTGGCTGAATGACATAATTTTCCTCATTTGAAATTTCTCTTATTTTGATTTAGACATTAATTTTTATCATAAATTATTTTCTGTCATTTTATATACACTATTAATATTATTTCTCAGTAAATAATTTTTTTTAACTCAATTAGTGCATAATTATACGCAATCATTTTAGAAAAGAAATTTTTATTATCGAGAGAAAAGCTAAACTGTGTTGCCACCATTTTGTAGAAATGTCATGAAAAAGCTTTTAAAATTAAAAATAAAATATAAAAATGGAAGTAAATTAAAAATAATTAAAATGGGCACAACTACAAATAAATAGCTTTCATTAAAAAAAAAAATAATAATCAAAATCGGTTGACTAGAATATTCAGGGCTGATGACACGACATTTTTAGCTTGTCTGAAAGAAATAGCATCGGATGCTAAAAAGTCGAATTAAAAAGCACTTATGACGTAAAAAAATACGTGTATCACGTGCAATATCAATTGCTATCATACTTACGATCATCGATTATTCGCGTTTGTAATGACCGAAAGGTAACGTTGTATAGACCTGATAATCGTTTGTTTACGTAGTGTTGTTTGTTCCATGTGCTGTCATGTTATTTTGCCATGAGTAAGTCAAATGTACTTTTTTATATTATAGATCTAAACTTTGTGTATAAAATTTTGATTTTAGATAATTTTAATACAAAGAACCCAACGTTGCATGCGTTATAGAACTGTTTATTTATTATAGAACTGTTTATTTATTTATCGGCTTTTTAAACACTGATTTCAGCGGAAGATGCTCACGGTATCAGTTCTATTTCGTTGCAGACTTTGTCCGCGAGAGGGCGTCTATTTCATTTCAAACGCGAATTGACATTTATTCTAATAATCTGTTATTAATTTTTTTCTCGACAGAATAATCAAGTAGTACCGTACATTGTACTAACTCCAGTTAATATTACAAAAATAGAGCTAAATAACTAAATTTAGGTGCAAATGCACACACCCATGTTGTAAGAAAGAAGCACAAATGTCATATATGCATCACGCTGGGGCGATACATTTTTGGCGCCACTTTAACGGAAACTTCGTTTTCAAATGACAGATACATTTCTATTTTCTATTTTACTTTTCTATGTATAGAGCATAACATTTTGTATCATTTTAAAATGCAAATGAAAGTAAATAAATAGTTCATTAATAAATTAAAAACAAAGTTGGATTACCATGAAAGGCATAAAATGTTCATTTTATTTCAATCACGCCAACGTAATACGTATATGACATCTGTATCAAAAAATGAATTTCACACATTCAAAAAACTTTCACCTTATTTTTCTAAGAAAAACTTTATTTAACTTTATTTATTCTGCTGCATTCCATAAACGGAACACTGTAATAGATTTGTCAAGAGCAGATGTACGTTGCGAAATATAATATAATATTGATAGAGGATGTATTAAGGTTTCCACTTCCACAGATACCCATATTCTCAAGTTGAGAGGTTTAGAGTTCAAAAACTATCAAATGAAAATGAATCACTTGAAAATTGTTTAAATTCAATGGTCAATCTCTGCGATCATAATGCTCGCTATTTTAGAAGTATCGTGATTAGACAATATTTAAATTGCTCTTTTCAAAATTGCCTTATTTAGCTATCAAACTCTACAATAAATGGTCAACTGAAATATTTTTGTCTTAAAAGCCCGAATTTTATCGAATGCATAAGCTGATACAACAACATAATATTTTATTATTATTTTAATATAATTTGGCGTCAACGGGCCTTGATTCCATTGTTGTTGTTTTTATTTTTGGCTCAGTTTTTTTCTAGCTCGCTGAGTTTTGCACTGATGAAGAATCTCGACAGCAGATTCGAAACAGCTGTTTGCTAACTTTTAATGCATTTTTGGTGCATTTATAATCGTTGGTTTTCTATCTTTAGATACAATGGCGTTTTGTATGATTTTCAGAAATGTGAAAGAGCATTCGAGGTGAAGTTGATTTAAAAAACACAATCACATTCAATATTTTGTTTGATTCATGTTTTGTTTTGAAAAATAGACCAGCGCAGCGGGCTTAGCCTGCTAGTGCGTATATAAGTTAAATGTTTATTAGTGTCATTTTTGTTTTGCTTTGATTTAAATATGGTAAGTTCTGTTCTTTTCAGCAGTTTTAGTAGATAAAAAGGATGCAGTCTGCAGACTAAATTTATTGTTCTTATCATTATTTCTTATTTAATTCTGGTATTAAAATTGAGTGCACTCAAGGGAAAAAAATGGTTATTCTATTTATTTATTTGAATGTATATTGAATTTATATTTTTGAATTTATTTGCTTTATTTCGCTTTGATAATTATTAAAAGGTATTTGAATTTATTTTACTTATTTGGATATTTTTGTAAATTTGTACTAACATACTAATAACTATTAATTCACGTATGTGTTTTAAGATTAGTATCCCGCTTTTCGTAATATTTTTATCAGAACTATTCTTTTTACTAGTTTGAAAAAAAAATAAACTTTTAGCGGTGATTTTATTAAAAGAAAAAAAAAAAGAATTCTTTAATGGTGATTTAATAAGAATTGAATTTTTATTAGTGATAATTCTATGGGAGTAATTTTGATTTTTTTATTGAATTAATTTTTATTTTTTATTTGAATTAATTTTGATTTTTGATTTGACAAATTTTAATTTTTGGGGCCTGAAAGTTGGTATCATAAAGTTTGACAAAATGTCCTTTCTTAGTAAAGGTACCAAGAAAGATTTGCAGCACATTGCAACCAAATTAGGAATAGAAAATGTAGAAAATTTAAAAATCGTTGAGTTAAAAAATGCCATCATAGCTGCCGAGGGGTATGAAGAAGAATTTTTCAAGGGATATTTAGATACCGTTATTGAGGAGAGCAAGCGTAGAGATGAAGCACTTAAAGAAGAGGAAACGAGAAAACAACAATTAGAATTCGAGTTAGAAAAAATTCGACTCGAGAATGCAACAGTTGCCGAAACCGGCAGTAACGAGGGTCAATCCGAATGTGGGAAGGTGCGTATAAAGTTGCAAGACATCATTCAAAAATTTGATCCGCAAACATGTGACATCAGTATTTATTTGACTCTTTTTGAGCGCCAGGCCAGAAGAGCAGAAATCAAAAAAGAGTTGTGGGTGACTCACCTCATTGGGCTTCTACCCCAAGAAATTACAGAAATAATTGCTTGGGAAAGTGAAGATATAACTAATAGTTACGACAATGTTAAAGAAGTGTTATTAAAAAGATATAAATTTACCCCCGAAAAATTTAGACAGATGTTTGTTAAACATGTGAAAAAAGCTGATATAACATGGCGGGATTTTGCGTATGAGTTAAAAAATTATTTTACCGAGTGGGTCCGTGGTTTAGAAATTTCAACTTTTGAAGATTTGTGCGACTTAATGGTTACTGACCAGATTAAAAAAAAGGTACCTCCCGAAGTAAAAGAACACTTTTTTGATGAATGGGCGATGTTCAAATCAACGAGCGTTACTTCAGATAAGTTAGATGATTACGAAAACATTAAACTGACGTTTAATAGAAAACCGAAAGAACCCCCTTACCGAGAAAATAGAAGTTCGTTTGAAAAGTCGAATTTTGGGAATAACGGCGAAGAAGATAGGAAGACGTTTGCGAGGTCGTACCCTGAATAGAGGGATTTTAGCCGAAGAATAACTTCAAATCTACAACCTGAAAAGTTTGACAGACAAAAAACTTTCCAATGCTACGAATGTGGGCGGGATACAGGCCACATAAGATTGTATTGTCCCGAACTTTTGAGAAATAACGGAAATACGAAGAATAAGACCAATGAAGAGGTTTCTGATGCACACGTCGCAAGAAATAGTAACGTCGTTGCACTTAAGAAAGTCCAGACAAAAGAAGTTACCGTTAACAACCGAACTATTCCTGCACTCGTCTGCCTTCTCCGTGAAGACTTATATCGACAAATTCCTAACCTTCCCAAACTGTCCAACGACTCTATTATTATCAGGAATAGGATCATCTAAAGTGTATTCAAAGGGATCGATGGTGCAAGAAGTAGAAATAGACGGAAGCAAGTACGCCCTAACATGGCATATAGTGCCGAAATCGCAGTTGGATTACCAAGCAGTCATCGGAATCGGAATGGACATTTTAGACGAAGCTATGATAGTTTTAACTTTGGCAAAAATGGTGTTGAATTTTGCAGGTATGAGAAGACAAATGCTCTATTTTCGCAAGTATCTGAGTTAAGCGATGAAGCTGAAATGAAACACGTTCGTGATACGCAAGAAAGCACAAGAAAACCAGAGAAGACCGAATCGGTCGAAGTTTCTGTGAAAGTCGCCCCGACTGACCTCACCCCCGGACAATCTGAAAAAACTTATTTAAGATAGCCCTGCAGAATAGAAAGCCAGATGTAAATTATGAAAATTCAGCTACGAAGCAAAATATTTTACGAAGATTACCATTTAGAAGAAATGAATTGTTTCAAATACACCCCTTTTTAAGCCTAGAGTGCTCCGGTGGAATGATGTTCGAAAAGGCCAAGATTGTAAACTTGGAAATATACCAGAAATAAGAGAACGAATTCAGAAAGCAAAGAGTGTCCGGCCTTTGTACAGAATTTTATTTTTCCAGTGGCCAACAAACGGTCAAGATGTAGTTGGAGACATTTTGAATTTTAATGGTTTCCAACTTAATAAATATTCTTATGAATATAGTAAATGTGAGAACTTTATGAAAATAATGCTTGACAAAACCATATTCAACATATGTGAATTACTGGGTATTAGAAAAGGTGATAAACTTTCATGTATCAAGAATATTCTTGACTTCTTATTAAAGCCTTTTGCAAGAACTGATTCATGCAGATATGTATCTGGCAACGGTCGGGGAGAGAAGATGTCATGTGACGTAACAGAAAAAGCGGGCAGTTGTTTTTTCGGCTCCGATGGGAGAGCTGTATTAATGTGAGGATGCAACCAGTGTGACCGTTTTTGGATTGTTGTAAGAAATCTGGACTGTTGTAGGACTTACAACAAGCTAAATCAAGCTAACAACTCAGGCTAAAAGATAGTTGTCAGTCTGTTGATATACTGACCATCAATAGATGGCAGGACCATCGATTTTTTTTTAGCTAGTTTTATCAATAAATCTCTATATGTAAATGTTTCACTTATATTTTAATATCGTTAATCTATATCCCATGCGTTGGAGATTCTGAAAAATGCTATACACTAAAACTTTTTAAGGTAGAATCACATAAGAAAGAAAAAATACATTATAGATTCTCCCTAGAAGATGTAATTATAGCTTATTTTCTTTTCAGGTACTATTGCATTTATTTTGCATGGATCAACATATTTTCCGCTTAAGACAGAATTCCATCATAGGCGGATTTTTTTTCATTGGTTTTATTGTATTTAATTTTTTTAGCTTTTAAATAATCTATTTAAAAAAATGAATTTTAAAGTTTTTTTTATTTGGTAAAATAAAGATTTTAAAACCTATACGTTTTTCGTAAAAAATTCGATTGAGCCGAATTTTATTTATTTTATGCACGTAATAAGTCAGTCAGAGACAGTGATTTTAATACGGGTTTTGTTGAGACCGGGTTTGAAAATTTCATCCAGAATGCACCTAAGTTGAAAGAAGTAGTCCCCTCCTTTATGAAAAGTACGCTAGGCCCGGCCTGGCGGGTCTTCAGGAAAAAATAACATCTCGGTCCTGTCCCTACCTGGGCCCAGAATACAGATTTTTCAACATCTTCTGGAGGACGATAAAAAGCCTGAAGTTGTCAGAGGTAAATTTAAAAAGAAAAAAAAAAAGACTTAATCTGCATCTTAGAAAAAGCATTTTTTTAAATAACTGACGGACATTTAAAAATACACTTCGTTTTTCTGGATAATGAATTTTTTATTAGCCTCCGATGCAATTTCTTTCAGACAAGCTAAAAAATGTCGTGTCATCAGCCCTGAATTTTCTACTCATCCGATTTTGATAATTGTCTGAGCGAAGCGAAGTCTTATACTCATAGTAGTACGTAACGATATTAAAAGTCAAGAAAATTTTTCGTCAAGCAAACCTCAAAAAATACTTGTCGGATTCCGATTCTGTTTGTACCAGAAGGTACCTAGGAAGGTAACTTCGTGAATGCACCTACTTTCAAAAATTAGCTCCAAATAGTTTAAAAATTATGTTTAAAAAACTGATTAAAAAAAACATAATTTATTTGCATACGTCACAAGAATTTGGTTTGCGTCACTTTTCACTGGCTGGGTGTTTTCGTTAAGCTCCCAAATTTAAGCACATGGAGCAAGGAAAGTACGCAAACGATTTTTTTAAGTACAATAAATTATACTCAAATTTAAGAAATGAACTGGAAAATAATTTTGTTGTTGTTGTCAATTCTAAAGCAAAAAGCTTTAATTCTTAGTAACTTAGTACTTGAGAATTTATGATATTCTTTATAATAGCACTTTATAACCGCCATTAGCATCTTTTATGTTTTGCACATGCGAATAGGAAACAATTCTGCTGTGCTTAAATAAAATGAGTGTTTAAATAAAATATTACTTGGTTAGCTCGTTGATCAATTTCGCCAAATTATACATATTGACATTTTTTTTAAAGTAACGAAAGAAGAAATAAATTAGTGAAATATTGATAAAAATACATATAAAAAGTGGGATAAAAATCATTTGATGATGTTTTAAACACATGTATCGTTTAGAATGCAATTGAATGCGACATTCACGATCATTCATTATTGGCATTTTATCTTATTGTTTGGCGATACTTTTTCGGTCGACAGAATAATAAAGCAATGCAAAAAATAAATAAATAAATAAAAGAATGAAAGAGAGGAAAAAAACAATAGTTGAAGCGATGAATAAACAGTTATAAATAATAAACATAATAATAAATATAATAAAAAATATAAATATCACAATAAATCGAAAATCGCAAAATACTTATAGCAATATTCAAAAACAACATTTTCACGTCAATTTGGCGGAGAAAAAATCGCGCTAACGTGAGCTTATATTTTTACACATAAATATGACATCTCTGCCATATTTATGAGTAAAAATAAATATAAACGATCATCAGGTTTGAAATCTCAATTTCTGAAGCCCAAACTGAACCATGATTTTTAAAAACGCCAAGGCAAAGGTATTGGAAAAGTACCATGAAATTAGGGTTTGTTTGTTTGTTTGTATGTATGTCGGCCAATTATCTACGCTGTGGGATATAGGCCCTATGGGGTGGGATGCCCTCCGTGGGGGTCTTTCTAAGGGAACCTAACCCGTATTTACGCAAAGTTCGAAGAAAACCACGGAAAACTTCGAACGGTTAGGCCGACGGTCGCGATTGGGTTCGAACCCAGCACCTACCGTATACCAGTTTGAGGTCAGAACCTCTCGGCCACTGGTGGGGCCCCATGAAATTAGGGCAGAAATATCATATATGCATCGGGTTTGGCGCAAATTCGGCGAAAATTACTTTAAAATTAATTTCTATTATTTTAAAAAGAAAGTAACAATTAAAAAACACGATTAAATCTAGATTAAATTAATATAGAAAAATTAAATAAACAATTTTTTAGTAAAAAAAACAACCTGCCGGGTTACCATTTAATGTAAATAACGATATTTTGGCGCCAATTATATTAAAAATGTGTACCATATCCTGTTCTAAATTTTTTGGCTAGATTCTTTTTTTTTTTTTTTTTTTTTGCATTAAATGAATTGATGTGGTTGCAAGGTAAACCATATTTAGGGTAGAGGTCTGCACGGGCCGGAATTTCCAGGCCCGGGCCTGGCCCGGCCCGTAGGAAAGTTATTTCGGCCCGGCCCAGCCCGTTGTAAAACTCAAAAGTTCGGCCCGGGCCCGGCCCGTTTAAATTTTTGTACTTTAGGCCCGGCCCAGCTCGTTTTGGCCCGTTACAATTTCTACGATTTCTAAAAAATTCAGATTTTTATTATATAATTAAGATTCCTTTAGAGAATACTGCATACATATCTATGGAATGATTTTACAGTATATTTTACAGCAAATACACATTAACAACATTAATGATTACTTAGATTCTTAGGCTTTCAACATTCGAATAAAGATTCATTAAAAAATTAATATGGCTTAGAATAAAAGAAAAAAGAAAGAAAGCTAAAACATCGTTAATTTTGAAGCTGTTTAATAAAAGAAGATTTATAAATATATTTCTATATCATTTTATTATAGATTTCAAATCCAAATCTATATATTTAAAACGCTAAGCGATTTCTTCAGACAGTTCGTGAGAAGAAACTACAACATCAAATTACACCATTCTTTTTTTAAATGAAAGATATTTGTCCACAGATTTGTTATCATACATTCATTCATTCAAAAATTTTATTAATTAGCTGTAATTATCAATTAAAATTTCACTTTTGCGCATGCGTATTCCGTAAGGACTTTGCTTTGCTTTGGAGTAAAGCGCAGCGCATGCGTATAATGGCTCGCTCAGTTGAATTATCATAAGAGATGGAAGCAGGTTGTGTTTTTAACGGCACGGCACATGCGGGTACCACCAGGACTAACTATGAAGTAAGTTTGTATTATTTTGTTTCACTAAAAGAATAATATTGTCTATAATAAATCTCTAATTTTCTTTGGGATTTTGCAAAATAAGAGTAAGGTTTTTGTTAGTGCAAGAATGTATATATTGTATCATCAATAGGGAAATCTTCAATAACTGGTAAATTAAATGTTGATGTAGAAAATGCGTGCAATTTGAAAATGATGTTCATATCTTTAAGAGCTAATTGATTGTTAATGTTGTTATCATGGAAAAAAGATATTCGTCAGAGAAAGATTCCCATAATATTCTAGCATTGTGTGGTTATTGAAATATACAGATATATGTAAATAATTGCCGCAACTCAAAAGGCATTTGGAAAACTAAAGCCTCCTATAAACATCGAAACCATTCTGAAATGTTTAAAAGTAAACCCCACTGCTTTGCAGTTTCTTGAAATGTAGGATACACAATTCTTTGATACGTTCTCATAGCTTGAAAGCTGATGACATCTACAATATTAAGGAGCAGTAAATGGAGGTAATAACGCTCTGTTTTAGAAGGTGAAATGCTATATTGTCGCCCAATTATTTTTTAAATCGTTTTCTTTTTCCCCATTGGCAGCAACTTCTATTCCATTTATAATAAACTGGAGTTTCGGGATATGTGTATGGGATTTTAGTTGCAGGATTTTTATTCAAATTAAACAATCCACTCAATTGTGTACTTTTCAATTTTGCTTTTAATAGGGCATCCAAATCATTCTCATTATTAAAATACGCTGTTTGTTCATCAGGAAAGTGAATAGGATGAGACTTACTTCATGCATGGGATAAGCGAAAATTCAATATACTGCGTCAGTTGGTCCAACAATCCTGATATTTATGAAAATGCTTACTTCATCATTAAGAGAAAAACCATCACTAATTTTCACTTGCATATTTGCACAATCATGTCCTTTGTAAGCATATTTCTTCAAGTATTTCACACTATGGATACTAGCACAAATTTCCACATTAATATGTGCTTAAAAATATCGTAATAGAAAAGCATCATAAGGGATTATGAAACGATTGTCAATATCAACTTTACCTCCATTAATAATTTTAGTAATTGTTCTGCCATTATTTCTTCAGCGATAAACAGGATAATTATTCACAATTTCTTATGTTTCTGATACAAAATTTTTAGGAAGTTCTCTTTTACGCTTCCCATTTTCCATACAAACAGAATTTGGATTTAAATTCTTGCAAGGCCTATATACCATATGAGATTTGATTAAATTAGTGTCATTAGGATCAGGTATTTCAGCTGAGACAACTTTATCAATATCTGAAATTTCACGGAATTTACAATTATCTTTGACGCTTTGTAAACCACATTTCTGAAACTCCACAGTAAATAAAAATGTTTATACTTTTCTAAATATCTGTTTGTCGGTAATTAATCTGATTAGTTCAGGTTACAAATGAATTTTAATCTATCATTTTTAATGCGGCAGTAGTAATCAACAATTAATTGTTGTCAGTTGAGTAGCATTCAGTAAAGGATTAAAAACCCCAATAATGGAATTATCCTGAACTGAAAGTCTATAGCAAATATATTCATACATTGTTGTAGTATGTCACTTTTGTTTGTCAATTACCTCCAGTTGGCATTGAGATATGCCATTCTGTCTTACCTTCAGGCCATATCAAAATATAGCACATGGGGTCGCAATACATGCCATCATAATCAAATTTTGTTGAACCACCTTTTTTAGGATATACAGAAATATGACTATGTCCGTGAGAAGAAACTACTCCCTCAAATTACACCAATCTTTTTTAAATGAAAGATATTTGTCCACAGATTTCTTATACATTCAGTTGATCAACAAATTTTAATAATTAACTGTAATCTATTTATTTAAAATGCTAAGTATGTTTGTTCGTTCAGTCTGTGAGGAGAAACTACTGCATCAAATTGCACCATTCTTTTTTAAGCCCAGCGGCAGAATTTTTTTCTGCAGTCTGCAACACAAGTAAAAAGTTAAAAAACAGTCTGCAGATTAATCCCTCGAATTACATTACATGCACTCAAACCTCCCAAGTATTTGTAATAGACATAAAATAAAAGTATATTTTTAAAAAGAAGTTTTGTTCTCGGAATTTTTAACAACTCATCCTCATACAATGTCCGAAAAGGGGGGGGGGCTCCCATTTGGCAAAATTTTGCGAGTTTTTCACGATCTTTTGACGAGATGTTATTTTTTTCTCGATTTTTGGTGAAATTTGCATTTTTTGAAAAATGTGACATTTTTTTTCAGTTCTTTTGACGAAAACTGCTGTTTTTTCACGACTTTTTGAAGAAAATTGCCGATTTTGCATAATTTTTTTACGAAAGCTGTCGTTTTCTCGCGATATTTTGACGAACACTGCCGTTTTGTCGCGATCTCTTGAAACTTGGAGTTTTTTATGATTTTTTTTTAAAGAAATTTGCAGCTTTTTCGAGATTTTTTAGCCAAAGCTGCTGTTTTTTCGTGATCTTTTGAAGAAATTTGCCGTTTTCCATGATCTTTTGAAGAAATGTTCCTTTTTTTGTGATTTTTTTTTTTTTTAATTCAACGTTTGAAGTTTTTTTACGAAAACTTTCATTTTCTCAAGATCTTTTCACGAAAACTGTCGTTTTTCCACAATCTTTTGAAGGAAATTTCCTCTTTTGACAAAATTTGCGAGTTTTTCACGATCTTTTGACGAGATGTTATTTTTCTCAATCTTTTGATGAAATTTGCACTTTTTTGACAAAATTTGACGTTTTTTTCATTCTTTTGACAAAAACTGCTAGGTTTTTTTTTTTTGCGATCTTTTGAAGAAATTTGCCGATTTTGCGTGATCTTTTGACGAAAGCTGCCGTTTTTTGCAATCTTTTGACGAGATGTTATTTTTTTCTCGATTTTTGGTGAAATTTGCATTTTTTGAAAAATGTGACATTTTTTTTTCAGTTCTTTTGACGAAAACTGCTGTTTTTTCACGATCTTTTGAAGAAATTTGCCGATTTTGCGTGATCTTTTGACGTAAGCTGCCGTTTTTTGCGATCTTTTGACGAGCACTGCCATTTTGTTGCAATCTCTTGAAGAAATTTGCTGTTTTTTCACGATCTCTTGAAAAAATTTGCCATTTTCGATATCTTTTGAAGAAATTTTCTGTTTTTACGTGATTTTTTTAAATGAAATTTGGCTTTTTTCATGATTTTTTTAAAAAAATTTGTGGTTGTTTTGTGTTCTTTTTACGGAAACTGTTGTTTTTTCACGATCATTTCGCAAAAACTGCTGTTTTTTCGTAATCTTTTGCAGAATTTTTCATTTTTTCACAATCTATTAAAGAAATTTGCCTTTTTTTCATGATTTTTTGTTATCTTTTTAAGAAATTTGCCCTTTTTCCATGATGTTTTGACAAAATTTGACATTTTTTCCCAATTTATCGAGAAAATTTGTCTCATTTGCATGATTTTTTGACGAAAACTGTCGTTTTTTCATGATCTTTTGGCAGTTTTTTGCGATGTTTTGAAGAAACTTGCTGTTTTTTTCGCGATCGATGACGTAATTGTTTTCTTTTCGAAGATTATCTGTCAAAATTCCCGATGCATTTGATGTCCAAATTTTCAGCATTAGGACCGAAATTTTTTAATTTTTGCTTAATTTTTAACAGTTGAAAAACGGTGTGCAGATGTTCCCAAGAGTCTGCGATGTGCGTTGCAACATTGCGGCGATTTTTATTGCTCCCGGGTGTTTAAATGAAAGATATTTGTCCACAGATTTATTATCGTACATTCGTTTGATTAAAAATTTTATTGATTAGCTGTAATTTTCAATTAAAATTTCACTTAATTAACTTTCTTAATCTGAGCCTTGGAATAAAGCGCTACGCATGCATATAAATGCTTGCTCTATTGAAATATCACCAGCTTTGAAGATATGAGAACATATTAAGGAATTCTGTATCCTACATTTCAAGAAGTTGCAAAACAGCGAGATTTACTTTTAAACGATTCAGAATGGTTCTGATGTTTACAGGAAGCTTCAGTTTTCCAAATGCCTTTTCAGTTGCGGCAATTATTTGCATATATCCAAAGATTATCTTTTTTTAATGATAATAACGTTAGCTATTAATTAGCTCTTAGATATGAACATCATTTTCAATTTCTACATCAACATTTAATTTATCAATTATTCAGACATGTTACTTTTCTGCAAAAACATGCAATTCTGCTTTTTCGGCAATGAATTTTATCATCCCTGGGATCGATGCAAATATGTATAAAATTTGTTGGCATTTTTTTTTGGGGGGGGGGGGGAGGGTGGCAGATGAAATGCAACAAAAGTGTGAGTACAAACCACATTAAATTCAGCAAATTTCTTCAAAGGATTGCAAGAAAAACCACAAATTTCTCCAAAGAATCATGAGAGATATTGTGATTTCCGTCAGAAAATTGTGGGAAAAGATGTAATTTTTGTTAAAGGATCTTGAAAAAGACTCCATTTCGTGAAAGGATTGTAATTGAAAGGCGATTACCGTGAACTGATAGCGGAAAAATACTCTAATTTTGTCAATGAATCGTAGAAAATACTTGATTTTTGTTGAAAAATCATGGAAAATTCTCTAATTTTTGTGAAAAGATCATGGAAAATATGGAAATTTTGTCAAAAGATCAGGAGAAATAAGAGAATTTTGTTGATAGATTGCAAAAAATATTAACATTTTGTTGATAGATCAGGATATATATGATAATTTTGTCAAATAATAAAGGAAAATTCGAGAATTAGTTAAAAAATCATGGAAAAAGTACAATTTTTAATGAAATATCGGGGAAAACATGCACATTTTGTTGAAAAATCGAGGGAAATATGCATATTTTGTTGAAGAATCACAGAAAATATGAGAATTTTGTTGAAAGATCGTTGAAAATGTTTGTGAAAGATTGAGGAAAATACAAGAATGTTGACGGAAAATCGACAAAAATGGGAAAATCGACAAAAGGGAAAACACAAAAATGTTAATGAAAGATCAAGGAAAATATGAGAATTTTAATGAAATATGAGAAATTTTGTTGAAGAATTGAAAAAAAATCATGAATTTTTTAAAAAGATCAGAAAATACAAGCATTTTGTCAAAAAATCATGGAAAATACAAGAATTTTGTTGAAAAATCTTGGAAAATACAAGAATTTTGTTAAAAGATCAAGGAAAATAAGGAAATTTTGTCGAAAGATCGAGGAAAATATGAGAATGTTAACGAAAGATCAGATATTTTGTTGAATGATAGGTTTGGGCAAATATGTAAATTATCTCAAATTATTGGGGAATATATTCGAATTATCTTGAAAATTTTCAGGAAATATGCAAGTTTTAATCAAAGATGATGATAAATATGCAAATTTTGATGAAAAATAGGGGAAAATATGCAAATTTTGACGAAAACAGCAGAAAATATGCAAATTTTGTCAAAAGATTGGGGAATAAGTGCAAATTTTCACCAAAAATCGTTGAAAATACATGAATTTTGCTATAGGATCATGAATAAATCCAAATTTCATTGAAAAGACCTGAAAAAAAGTTCAATTTTTTCAAATGGTTATGGAAAAACACTAATTTTGTTAAAAGATTGCAAATTTAGTCAAAATGCTATGGAAAAAAGCAGATTTTCTCAAAAGTCCATAAGGCTATAAAAGTTCAGCCTTTTTTTTTTTTTTTTTTTAACTGAGTGTGTAGCGTGTCTGATTATTGATGATATCTCTATTGATGCAAAAACCTTACTCCTATTTTGCAAAATCCCAATGTAGAGCAGAGATTCATTATAGTTAATGTTATTTCTTTACTGAAACAAAATAATACAAACATAGGTAATGCTTACTTCATAGATGGCCCTGGTGGTACTGGAAATATATTTGTTTATAATTGACACATAGTTGTTCGCAATTAGATAAATGTAATTTTTGTAGCTTGGACTAGAATTGCTTCAATGTTATAACACAATGGTCACTATTACTATTCATAGCCTTTTCACACTACCATTAAATCTAACAGAAATTTCTGTATCATATCTAAAAGTAATTATTTACATTCAGTCTGCATATAACATTTTTACAAACATTATAACTACTTATTAGTTTGTCTTTATTATTCTCCAAATGTTATACTCTATTATATTAGCATACTTTTGCTTTGTTTATCATACATTTTTCTAAATGTTGATCCATTTTGATTTGCTTTTAAATTTAAATCATACACAACCAATTAAAAGGAAGGAATTCTTTATTTATCATTCCCTATGCTTAACAATTTTTAAAGCTCTTGCTTAAAAATTCTTTAAGCCTTAATTTTTTATTTATTTATTTATTTTAACATTGCCAATAACATAGCAATCTCATGAGTATAATAGTTTGGAATTTTCACATTTAAAATATGTACTTCAGAATACATCAAGTTTAAATTGCATGATGGTTAATTTTGTTTATTAATTTTGATTAAAGTGAAAAATTTCTATGACAACTCATGAAATTAGTTTGACAGAAACCACAAAATATGTCAGTTGGTTGTAAGAAACTATCAATACCTTTCACCGGCCGAGAAAAAAAAATTGTGAACGTTGCCGATTGGGCCAAAGAAGGATATGAAATGAGTCGATAGGTCATGGCGAAAAAATAAATCAAGAAATTTGTTGAAAGCCTGAGAGGGGAAAAAGAAAATGTAAAATTTGTTGATCATCTGCCATAAATATATCAAAATTAGTTTATCCATCTTGGAGAAACTACTTGATGTGCCTGGAGGCCCTTTTCAATCTGCCTTAAATGTTATGTGGATCTTTTTTAAACTACCTTATGTGCTGGTGACCCTTACTATTTTATTTGACATACTGTTCGGTTAATGTCTTCACGAAATATCTGAGTCAGCTGTAAAAATAAATAACTTTGGTATATCAATGTAGAAAAGGTTTTGAAATTCATTGATTAGACAAGGAGGAGGTAATGTGATTTTTTTTTTTTTTTTTTTTTTTTTTTTACTGACTTGATGGCTCTTAATGCTCTCCTTTACATGCCTTTTGGTTAATTTGGCACAAAATGTGTCAGTTGGCTGCAAGAAAAAAATCTATATGTCATTCATCAGAATAGGAAAAAAAAAATGTAAAGATTGTCCGAGAAGTGATATTAAGTTAGTTAATAGGTCATGGAGAAAAAAAAACAAAAAAAAAAAAAACAAGGAATTGGTTAAATGACTTCAACAACAACAAAAAAAGTAAAATTTTTTTATCATCTGCCAAAAAAATATCAAAATTAGTTTATCCATCTAGGAGAAACTACTTTTATGTGCCTGTTGGCCCATTTCAACCTATCTTACACTGCAGTAGAATCTTTTCAAACTGTCTTATCTGCTGGTGACTCTTGCTGCTCTCTTTGACACATTTTTTCGGTTAATGTCATCGCAAAATATATCAAACAGCAGTAAAAATAAATAACTTTTGTACATCAATCAAGAAAAAATTTTGAAATTCATCGATTAATCGAGGGGACGATAATGTAAACTTTTTAAATTAATCGACTGGCTCTTACGGCTCTGTATAACATGTCCCTTTGATTAATTTTAACACAAAATATGTCAGCTAGCTGTAAGAAAAAAAAATCTATAAATACCTTTTATCAGCCAAGGGGAAAAAAAAAAAGTTTGCCAGTTGGTTGAGAAAAGGTATGAAATTATAGTTAATAGGTCAGGGGGGAAAAAAAAGTTGTTGAATTGTTTATCTCCGGGGGGGGGAGGAAATGTGAATTTTTTTAATAGGCTTGGTGGCCCTTCATGCTCTCTTTCACATGCTCTTTAATTAATTCTTGCACAAAATGTGTCAGTTGACTGTAAAGAAATTTTATCTGTTCATTGTCCGAGAAAAAAAAAATTGTGAAATTCATCAATTGGCGGAGGAAGGAGGTGAATTAAGTCATCCCTTATCTTAGTCATTTATAAAGTTCAAAATTTAAAATTATTTGTAACCCTTTTTTACGTTTACTTCATTCTTTATATCCATTTTTATGTGTACCTAGAATTTTACTTCTAAGCATGTATACTGTATGTGTATGAACCTATGGTTTTTTAGCTAATGCAATGCACATGCCCATCAAGGAGTTCAGTCGGATATGTTATCACTGGTGGAGGGAAGTGTGTTTTATTTACTATGTTCTTTATTTATGGAATGATATGGATGTAGAAGTACTTTTTATTTGTATGATGCTTCATTTGTCCTTGAAAATTTCTTTTGTACTATGGAGGATATTATGATAATGTTGAATTGATTTGCATTACACAATTGTTTACTGAATATTTGTTAGGAGTTCACATCAAAATTGGGTAAATAAATTTTTTTAAACAATTTTTCATATTCTGTTCCATTTAATCCTTTCAAGGGCAAGTAATTGTGGTTCTGTAATGTTGAATTTGGTCTAAAATTTTCCAAAAGATTTTATTTCAAAACTTTTTTCCAACAAAGTTAAAAAAAGCTAAATTTAATAAAAAGTTTGTGGTGAAAATCTTTGTTAAAATTACATGGTATATAATATATCCCCCCTATATGACATACCCAGAAAAATGATTTGGTGACACAAGATGCATCATACAATTCAGTTGTTTTTTTTGGGGGTGGGGGGGAATTTGAGAAAAAGTACATTTGGAGGGGGGGGGATTTTAAATTCTTAATATTTCCTTTTTTTACTGTTTAAAAAAAATCTTGATTTTTTAATATCACTTTTAAATTTTTTCAACATATATGTTTTTTTATTTATAAAATGATATGGATGTAGAAGTACACTTTTTATTTGTATGATGTTTCATTTGTCCTTAAAAATTTCTTTCGTACTGTGGAGAATATTATGATAATGTTGAATTGATTTGCATTACACTGTTGTTTATTGAAAACTTGTTAGGATTTTACATCGAAATTGGGTAAAATAAAATTTTTTAAACAATTTTTCTTATTCTGTTCCACTTAATTCTTTCAAAGGCAAGTAATTTATGGTTCTGTAATGTTGAATTTGGTCTAAAATTTTCCAAAAAAATTTATTTAAAAACTTTTTTTTCAACAGAGTTAAAAAAGCAAATTTTAATAAAAAGTTTGTGGTGCAAATCTTGGTTAAAATTACATGGGATATAATATATACCCCCTATTAGGCATGCCCAGAGGGGGGGGGGGGGTTGGTGACACAAGATGTGTCATACAATTTAGTTTGGGTTGGGGGGGGGAAATTTGAGGAAAAGTACATTTGGGGGAGGATTTTTAAATTTTCAATATTTCTTTTATTTGCTGTTTAAAAAAAAACTTGATTTTTTAACACTGCTTTTAAATTTTTTTAACATATAGTTTCCTGGAATGTTCCTGTGTTTTCTTTCTTTAAATTCTAGATAAGGGCAATAAGAACTCATTCCGCTATGCTCAACTCTATCTTTTGAATGTGCAGTAGATTATAAGTAGAATATATTTTACAATTTATATTCTGTTTAGGGGGGGGTGTCAATGTAAAGTATGAAGATTGTTTTTTTTGGGGGGGGTGGGGGGGTCACCACTGCCCCTATAATACCTGCATATGATATATCACATCTAAAATATCAACATATAATATATCCAACCATCCTTAAAAGTGTTAAACAATGAAAAAGCTTATTTAACCAACATTGTAGTAATTATTTTTCCGTCATGTTTTGACGGGTTCTATCTAGTTCATTCTTAAATTCAAAGAAGCTCCTTTCTGATACATTTCTAAATTATTTTTTTTCTCTGAAACGCCTAAGATTAGCATGTATCTTTATTCAGAAATTATGTAATCGGATGGCGTTATCCATTTTTTGATACAAGCAATTTAAGAATACTGCAAACAAATAAAATACTGTCATAATTAGCGTTTTGAATAGAATTTCCGGAAGCAATAGCAAGGGAAGGGAGAAAAACCTGCAATCATTTCAGAAACTGTTATATCTCAACAAGGTCATACAAGTATTTCATTTACCAAAAATGAAAAACGCTATTGGATTCCAAATCCCTTCAATAGTTAGGCTTATCACTTTCATATTTTTGCAATTTAAAACTAATCAGAAAATGTGTCAAACTTTCGCATTATTGAGAAATTAATTTAAAAATCATCAAGAAGTATATACCCGAAGACTCAGCTAACATAATTCCTTATCGCTGTTAATAATTTTACAACTCATGTTTTCTGCCAATAATTAAGTCTAGTACCGGTCCGGCCAGTCTACATGTAGAAAAATAATGCAAGCGTGATCTCGTACCGGCATGAGTCAGCTAAAAAAATATTAAAACGGGTTACACATAATGTAATTCTCCGATGCCGATACACTGTGCATTTTTATATTGATGCTGTCAAACTAGTACGGCCACACTTATACTTATTCTCGTTAAAACCATTTTCGTTGAAAATAGCTCATATTTTATCGCTTCCGCTGAAATCTTCAGAACGGGCCGGCAGGCCCGAAAATTCTTTTTATCGGCCCGGCCCGTATGGCCCGTCTGGCCCGTTCAATTTTTTTGCCGGCCCGGCCCGTGCAGACCTCTAATTTAGGGTCCTTTAGGCATGTTTGGTATTGTAGATGAAGTATGTGGGATTAATAGTTTATGTACTGGGACACCCAAAAGAATTTCATTAAATTATGGTCTATTGGAGAAAATCCTTTGAAGAGAATTTTAATGAAATTACGCTATTGCAAATGTGTGAAACTTGTATAAATCACTGAATTTCATTACGATTACTTTTTAACAGGATATTCATACCATTTTTAATCCAATTACAGAGAAACACAAAAGAAATCGGTTACAATACTGTCTTTGAGGAATAATTTCTGGAAATACGTTTTCAATTTCTGCATGCGCTTTTAAATTTAACTATTTTTTTAGTTGTCCTAATTAATATAAATATTTAGTTCCTATAGTCATCGTCTGATCCGCCCGTCTGTCTGTCCGCATATAACAGCACAAAAACTAGCCTACCGAATCGTTTGAAATTTTAAATATCTATTTGTTGCCGAATTTTGTTGAGTCATTGCAAATTTTAATAAAATCGGATATAAATATTTCGAATATAGGGACAGTCAAAGGTATTCCGTTACATTACGGCCTATGGGATGAGTTCCAATTATTTTTTAATAATGTTAGAAACATAATGAACCGTAGGAACATAATGAAATTGATATCCAATTATCAAGAGCACTAGAATATATATTTTGTACAACATCCCGCGCAAAAAATATTTATTTTCATTTACACGTCACCACAAAAGAATTCCATTACAAATTAGTATGGGGAGGGTTTGATATTAACTTTTTAGATTTACTATTCTAGTCATTTTCTCCATTTCACTAGCAGGTCTTTTAAATAATAACTTTTTCGGGCAAAACTGCGCAATCGAGTTCACAATGGCGTATTCGAGCCAGCATGATATACTGAAAAAATAAGCTCAGATTTGTAAATCACTTATGATGACCCTTGACGGCTCAAAGCTTATGCAGACGAGGTATTCAGATCTCGTTAGTACGTCATACTATAGACATTTTTACCAGTGGCATAGTCGTAGAAAAAACAGAATATACGCTCAATCAAAGAGTATACGCTCAAGTTAAAGAATATACTCAAGAATGTATATACTGCAGCTTTTTGAGAAAGAGGGCGATTCTTAAAAAATTCAAAAAGTATACGGCGTATACCTCTGTAAACTCTCTACCACATTCATGATTGCCAATTCGTTTTATTTTATGCATGCTAAAGCGAAATACAGATCAATTTCATGAGAAAGAGTTTGAAAAGAAAACAAAACAGCGTATGTAGTGACCAGCATGCACGACCCATTTAAACTAGATTGATTATATATGGAACACACTCGAAAGGCCACATTGTATGCATTGGTTGGCGTTTTCGAGATTTTTATACATAATTTTTTAAAGAGAAAATACCCTAAGTTTTTATCGAAAACTTCATCGCATGCATAGAAAACAGATGTAGACATTATATTATTTTATATATTAACTATTTTGTTCTGATTATTTAAAGGCACCACACACCATTTAAAAAAATTCCTCATTCTATTCAAACATCATGATTTTCGCCATTTTTAGGTACTAAAATTGGTGTGCATATTCTTGACGTCATTTCACAGAGTTCAAATTCCGATACAAGATATTTTAATGATTTATTATCTGTATTACTTTTAATGTATTGCGTATTTCGAATTTTATACCCATGCATGGCTGTTTTGTACAGTTTGGATTTCCCATTTTTTCAACCGCGTATAAGAATTTTTATGTAATATTTTATAATTGTACCATTCACTTTGCTATTTTTTTTCATTTCGATTTGTGACAGTATATAATCAATTAAAGATAGCATCGTCTTTTTTTTTTACTTTTAGCATACTATTATTAAAACTCTGTTTTAAGCAATATCGCTCAGACTAATCCCTCTGAGGGAAGTCCTAGTTATTTTTTTAAATGAAAGCTAGCTATTTGTAGTTGTGGCCATTTTAGTTATTTTTTAATTTATTTCCATTTTTATATTTTATTTTTAATTTTAAATGCTTTTTACGATATTTCTTCGAAATGGTGGCAACACAGTTTAGCTTTTCTCTCGATAATAAAAATTTATTTTCCAAAATGATTGCGTATAATTATGCACAAATTGAGGTAAAAAAATATATTTACTGAGAAATAATATTAATAATGTAAATAAAAGAAGAGAAAATAATTTATGATAAAAAATAATGTCTAAAGCAAAATAAGAAAAAATTAAAACGAGGAAAATGATGTCATTCAGCAACCAGATAAATGGGAATTACTATATTATTACGAAAGCCTTTTTCATATTACTAATAACAGTAATTTTTTAAAAAACATTTGAAGAGAAAATGACGTCACGACGCGATGTTTTAAATAAACATCGCATTTTTACTCATAACGATATTAGGTACTACTCTGTTATCCCGTCGACCAATTTCGCCAAATTATACAAACCGCCAAACTAATAGCCAAATTATACATATTGACATAATTTTTATTTTAAATATCGAAAAATAAATAATTAGTAGAATATTAGTCGAAATAAAAATCACTTAATATTTTAAATACATGAATCGTATTTAATGTCATTGAATGTGACATTCACGATCCTCCATTATTGGCATTTAATCTTATAGTTTGGCGATAATTTTTTGGTCAACGGGATAACCTGGTAGTATCCGATATTACATTTCAATATTTCTTTTCATTATGGACACTGAGATTGAGATTTTACTTTCAGACGACTTCAGTTAGTGAAAATAATGTCACAGTAAAAATGAAATTAGTTTTTTTTAATCAAATTATTTTCCTGTGAGTGCATATAAAATAAAATTTCTGGATTTCGCCGGCACTCAGATTACAATTTTAACTGAAGATGTGCGAATATTTGCATGCAAAATTGTAACTGGCTAATTTAACATTTAGTTTGTAAGTATATTTATTATATATTCATTCAATAATGTAATTACTTTTTTTTTTTTTTTTAAACCACATCGATCGGGTCTTTTAAACATTTCATTCGTCGAATTCGACTGGATTCCTTTCGTTTTATTGTTAAATTGCATTTCCTTTTACTCAGAGTCTATAAAACAGCGTTTAAACTAAAGAAAAATTCGTTTTTGATGAATCTAGTCAATGAAGAAGTAGCACGTCAAATTGTATCTCTTTGTTATTCCGCAATTCCAATGTCTCAGCAAGAAATTGCTATTCAATTGGGTATTTCACGCCGTTCTGTTTGCTATTATAACTGCGATTATTATAATATTTGCTATAAACAGAAAAAAATGAAGTTAGTTCATTGCAATCTAAACGGAGTCGTCCTTGTAAAAAACCTCTACCGATTTTTTTTTCTAATCGGATGCGAAACTGAATTCTGCAAAGGCAGAATCTACATTCAACTTGTCCTCTATTTCTTGTCTTTAAATTATTAACCACTTAACCGGCGATAGGTATGGGAAAACAGTGCTTTTACCCCCGACTTATCTCGGGGCAGACGGTTAAGTGGTTTAAATGTTAAGAATTGTTAAAAGAAAAATGAACTTGAAACACGTCATTTTTGATTTTTTTGCATTAGTTTTGTTTCGGCAAATTTAAAAAAAATGTTTACTTTTGAAAAAATATTTGCTTTTGAAAATATGATTTTTAAAAAAGTTATATTATTTTTCAATAAACATTTTTAATAGTTTTAAAATTAATATAAAAAAAACTTGGAACAAAAGTAAAATCAGATTTTCATCTTTAATTAAATGGAAAGAAATTGAAATCCGATAAATAATGTTACGAGTTATAACGATTTTTGACTGTCCCATTTAAACCAGTACTAACCACATGAAACTTTTATAAATTGCATGAGAAATTTTAGAATGTGATTTTCTTAGCAAAGTATAAGGCTAACCATCACAAAAAAAGAAAAAAAAAATCAAAATTCTAACTCAAGAAATAGATTTTTTACGCGTTTTCTAGAACTGTTAAAGTAACATTGTTTTTTGAATTGCGGGCATTTCAATTTGTGTCTAATCTCTTAAAACATGATGAATTTTTTAAACGGCTATAAATTTGCGAATTTTGGAGATATGAAGATGCAACTTTTGTGTCTTATTCAGGACTGAATAGGGAAAGTTTTCCTAATTGGAATTTTTGTCCTACGGGGGCCGTATAAAAGTTTAATTTTCGTAACTTTTCAACTAGACCTCCCCCCCATTGATTCGCAATTTATCTTATCAAAAAGTTCATTTTTTTATGAATTTTTGCAATTGGAAGTATTAGTCTAAGGGCAATATTTAAGGAGATAGCCTATTGTTTCGATATTTATGACTCATCCTGCATATAAACTGTAACTAAATGAGTGTTATGACAACATCACACCTTTATTTGAGTGTTTTCGATGTCAAACCAGGGTTTGAAAAAACCCGGGTTTTTTTGAAAAAGCCCAACCCACTGGGCCCAGTAGTCTAAAACCCGGGGTTTTTCGGGTTTTTCTGAAAAAACCCGGGTTTTTTCGGGTTTTATTAAAATTTTTTAGAGAACTCTTCAAACTTTTAATTTTCATATGCATAATACCTAAATTTTTCATTTATCAGTTAAACAAAGATATAATTTTGCATTAAGTTTGGATTAACAATAAAAATAAATATATAAAAAGAAAAAAAAGAAAGCATATTAAAAAAAAATTTGTATCTCATAGAACTAGATTACTGTAAGAATGATATATTATGCCAAGTACAAATGATAGTCTTTATATAAATCTTACATAAGTTAAACAGACTAATAATTTATACCATTTCTTTCATTTACTTCAATCAGAAATCAGTTTAAAACATTATATTTATTTTTGTGTTTAAAAAAAAATGAAATTTTTTTCTAAATAGAAAAAAAATTAGCTTTAGTGTTTGTGATAGTTACACATACTTACAGAAAATTAAGTTACAATTACTTGTTTTAAAAATTGTCATTGGGAGAATTGATACTTTTTCCCTTGGAAGGTTAGGGGGGGGGGGGTGTTAAACTTTATAAGTGGTGTACTGATATTAAGAAATATATTGCCTTATGTTATGTAAAGTTGAAATTTTGAAAAAACCCATTTGGGTTTTTTCAGAAAAGCCTTGTTGGTTGGGGAAAATCACAATAATTCTGCCTTAAACATGCTAAATTTATATAGTTTCTTTCATTCATCTCAATTAAAAAAATCAGTCTTTAAGGGGATTTATAATATTTTTGAAAATTTTAGCAAAATCTACTATATATATAGCAACAGTATTAAACGTTAAATTAGATTGTCTTAGAAGTCAGTATCAATGGCATTTGTAAATTCAGAGCACAAATGGAAATACACTTTTATTAGCTTTGTTGCTTAATAAACTCCTAAATGATTATGCAATTTGTACCAAACTAGATCAAATGTTTTTGTTATATAATCTGTCATTGTGTTGTGTTGAAAATTACTGTATAACACTTTCAATAAACATTGAAGCAGGATAACAAATGGAAAGATTAATCTTAAAAGCTATAATAATGCAAGCAATCAGGATGGTGTTCAAGTTTCAAATGCCACTTTAGGTATACATTAAGATTTAAAGTACTTGGATGCATTTTAAAATATAGGCATAAAAATCTTCCTTCTTTACAAGTTAATTTCTGCTTTTTTGGTCATTTTATCAATAGAAATTCCTTTAAATCGTTCATTTGAAATATATTTAAATTAGCATTTATCTTTGCATTATCATACCTTAGATTAAATAATAATATAATTGTAAAAAAGCAGAAAATTTTGAAAAAACCCACAAATGGGTTTTTGATGGGCTTTTTCAAGTGGGCCCGCCCGAAAAAACCCGGGCGGGTTTTTTCGGGCTGGGCCCACTTGGGCGAACCCTGTGTCAAACAGATGTTACAATACAGATATTTCAATTAAAAAGAGATAATTTAGAAAAAAAATTCTATATTTATAAAAATAACGTTTTGAAAATGAAGCTTTGAAAATCTATGCAGATACCGAGAAACTGCAGTGGTTCTACCATGAGAGAAAAGGCAGTTCTGTCGCCAAATGTCGCCAAGTTTTTCGCCAACTTGGTGATATATCGCCAAATTGGTGCAAAAATTACTCGCCAAATTTGAAACCAACTTGGCGTTATTTCCGTTATTAAGTCAAATTAATATGCCTACTAATAACTTTAAACTAATACTAATAATAGTTTAGATTTGTTGGTTGAAAGTGATTGATAAAGTTCCTGATAGGATCTGAAAAAGCTATGAAATCATATAAAAAACTGGTACAACCAGAGAGAAAAGTACAGCTCGATCTAAAAAAATATTACAGCAAAATTTGGGAATTATTTTATCTAAAAATGTGCGTAGAAAAGAAATGGAATCAGATGGTCTGTAAAGCTCATGATATAACCGAAATTTGTGTTAGCTGAAAATGAGGACTGAGCTTTACTGGTGCTTTATATTCAGTATTATACTATTATCCACTCAAAATGACTACTGAGGACATTAGTCAATAGAATATATTGTTATGCTGTCGGAAATCAGTTAAGCTCCACAACGCTAAATGAATATAAACCATTACGTAATAATTAAAGTGTAACATTAATATAATTAGGTTGTTGAGGAATTGATGTAAATAAATATGTCTGAACACAAATATTTAGTATATGGTTGAATCGTATCTGTTCAAGGTTTTGAGTTTACTTGGAGCTTTGATCTTCCACTTATCTAAATACCTCGAGTCGAATTGTGTCTACAGTTTGTACTGAACGAACCGTTCTCATACTTCATTACATCAGTCTGTAACATATGTTATGAAATTAAATATTGAAACTGGTTATGGATGGTTGAAATACGGCCTTAAAAATACCTCTTTTCGCTGATTGATTTTAAAGCACCAGTAAAGCTCAGTGCACATTTTCAGCTAACAAAAAATGGGTTATATCATGAGCTTTACAGACCATTTGATTCCATTTCTTTTCTACGCACATTTTTAGATTGAAAATATTTCCCAAATTTTACTGTAATATTTTTTTTAGATCGAGCTCTACTTTTCTCTCTTGTTTTACCAGTTTTTTATATGATCTTGTAAATACACTTTTAACCCGTGAATTCCACACTAATATGAATTCGCACCGACCGGAGTGTCAGTGTTATTTAGAACATGCATTAAAAAAAATCTGTTTTTAATTAGCAAAAAGACTTCTAATTAAATCAAGTATGTCATTTTGATTCTTTACTAAGTATTGTACAGGGTGGTTAAAATTAAACTGACGGTACTCAGAGACTCATAACTCCGGTTCTACTGAGAGGATCCGAATGAAACTTCAGATATATATTATGTAGATCATGCGGCCGGGGTTTTCGTAAAAAAAAAAGTTTCAAATTTCACCACCAGATGGCGCTGTAGTGCTAAAACCATATGTAAATGAGTAGTTAGAGCAATTTCGCTATAAAAGCGAACGTAAAAGTCACGATGAACAAGTTTGTTAGGCGTACAGTAACAGGTGATCGATACAGGAGTCTCCTAGAGAATCATGTTGTCCCGGCGTTAAGACAAAGAGGCTGTTTGGCAACCACAATATTCATGTAAGATGGAGCAACTGCTCATACGGCGACATGTGTAAAAAATGTGATTCAAGTCAATTTCTCTGATGAGCGTGTCTTCTCGCGTTCTTTCCCCTTTTCCTGGCCAGCAAGGTCGCCAGATCCAAACCCTTCTGACTTCTGGCTGTGGGGTTTTCTGAAAGATCATATGTATCAAGGGCGTGTAACTAATTTAGCGGACTTAAAAGCTGGCATCGTACGCCATGTCTCCATGATTCCTACTGATGTGTTGCGTGCCGCCGTTGATAAAGCGGTGGTACGCTTTCAGCATATTGTTGACCGATAAGGTATGCACATAGAGCACACAGGTGTGTAAATAAATAAAATATTCCGTCAATCTTTGATTTTTGAATTGTTATCTGTCATTTTATATTGTTAAAACGCCACCTAGTGGCGAAATTTGAAACTTTTTTTTTTTTTTTTTTTTAGAAAAACCTCGGCCGCATGATCTACATAACATATATCTGAAGTTTCATTCGGATAAGCTCAGTAGAACCGGAGTTATGAGCCTCTGAGTACCGTCAGTTTAATTTTAACCACCCTGTATATGAATCATGTAGTTATACTTCCTTATTACTATATTGTCAGCAAAATTATAGAATGTTGAAGTTACGGAAATGCAAATCGTACAAGTATACATATAATGAATTAATGTTTAGCAAATTCCTCGAGTTTTAAACGATGCTATTAGCGACAATAATTTAATTGTAGTTTTGGCCATGGTTATGTAGAAAAGAAGGATAAGCTTTATGCACATTAGGAACAGAAGCTTTTACAATGCGAAGCTTTTACATTTTAATAACTTGGAACTTGGAAGAGAGTCTTGACAGAGTACCAGGAGTAGAACTCCGCACCTCTAGTAGTACAATGGATCTGTGGGAGAAATGAACATACATAGCCGATGTCTGGCTAGCATAACGCCAGAAACGCGGTTACATTTTAATAAAACACGCAATAAAAAATTCAAAATTCAAAATTCCTGGATCTGCCTTAAAGTATGAATATTGAGATATGCAATGCTTAATTATAGTTAATTTAAGTTTATGCATTTATGTAAATGTTTTATTATTTTAATTATTGTTAAATAAAGTTTATTTAGTCGTTCAATAATAAGTTATTTATTTTCCAATTTTATGTATTTCAGATCTTTATTAAGACTTAACCTCTGTTTGCGGTCTCACAGACCTCTACATTTTTCAATTTTTATAGTTAAACTCATAATTTCCAGTTGAGGATGAAGACCAGTGTCATTTTCTTTCATTTAGATTTTTAAAATTTTGCTAGAGATTCTGAATGTGTGAATTTTAATTATAATAGTCATGTACTTAATGATTAGTACATAAACGATATTCTGTGAATTAATGGAGCATTTTATTCATACTTTTACTAACCGATCTTGCAGCCCGCTCGCAGTAGTATTACGACGATTCTTTTCATGGCCGTTAAGGGTGGAGTAATTCAAAAAATAATTGCAATTAACACTTATTTGCTGTCAATGCCACTTTTTACATTTTTACTGTTCAATTCTCAAAGTCCAGTTTAATTATTGTCAGCATCCGGGGAGTGGGTATTTTTTAGTGGGATCCCTATCATTATTAAAATAAAGGCACTACTCTATTATACCGTCGACCGATTTCGCCAAATTATACAAATCGCCAAACTGATAGCCAAATTATACATATTGCCGTAATTTTTATTTTAAATAATAAAAAAAGGTACTACTAGGTTACCCCGTCGACCAAAAAATTATCGCCAAACTATAAGATTAAATGCCAATAATGAATGATCGTGAATGACATTAAATACGATTCACGTATTTAAAATGACATAAAGTGATTTTTATTTCGACTTTTCATTTGTATCTTCATTAATATTCTACTGCTTTTTTTTTTGGTATTTTAAATAAAAATTATGTCAATATGTATAATTTGGCTATTAGTTTGGCGATTTGTATAATTTGGCGAAATTGGTCGACGGGATAACAGAGTAGTACCTAAAAAACAAATAATTAGTAGAATATTAATAAAAATACAGATAAAAATCGAAATAAAAAAATCAATGACGTTTTAAACACGTATCGTATTTAATGTCATTAAATCGACATTGACGATCATCCATTATTGGCATTTAATCTTATAATTCGGCGAAATTATTTTGGTCGACGGGATAACAGAGTAGTACCAAAATAAAATTACATCAATATAAATAATTTGGCCATTAGTTTGGCGATTTGTATGATTTGGCGAAATTGGTCGACGGGATAACCAAGTAGTAGCAAAATAACAACAAAGGGCTATCGTTGTAATAACATCACTTTTGCTACTAGTATATATTCAATACGTATCTCAAAGAACTATATTCGATGTTGAATTCAGAGGAATTTTCGGATGGGAACTCACCCCCCCCCCCTTGGAACATTTGAGATCTTGTGTTTTTAATGGCCAAAAATACAACCCCCCTCCCCTCTCCTCCGGAGTCGCAGATAGTCCTCTCGAAGAAAAGTGTCTGAATTCAAGACTAATTATAATAAATTAGGAACAATCACAAATGTGCTTGTTTCGCAAAAATCTTTGAAGATCACTTGTTTGAATAAAATAACAGATAAATGATTTCGATATATTAAATAGATTGTATAAAAACTTGAACAAATTGCTTGTATATATGAAATAAGGAATAATGTGAGAACAACTTAAAAAATATAGACTGATTAAATACGAATGTCGACACATTCAAAAAGATTTTCTGAAAACATTCACACACACACACACAAAACTATAAATCACACAACAAATCCACAAGAAGAAAGGATAAAAAAATCGAATAACTTAAACGAGTTTCAAATGATTATTTTTTTCTTATTTAAATTTACTCATTTTAAAAAGAGAAAGAAAAACACATTACCCCTATATAGTCTTGACTGCTTTCGCTTGTATCTTTATTTTTTCCATCAGAAGGCAGTTTTATTGTGAAAAAAAATTACGCGTCTTCAATTAATGCAAAATAAAAACGAATTCCATATTTACTTTTTAAATGTTGCCACTTAATTATTACGAAAATAAATTAAAATTGATAATTTCATTTCTTTGGTAGATTGTGTCGTACATAATTATAGAAGGTATATTCATTTTACCACAATCACAGAAATAGAGAAGTCCTAAGATATTTAAGATATATAGACCGGCAAACTGCCTGTTTAATTGAGGATTTTTTATCACAATGCAAAATTTGATTTTTCATACGACTTTTAGTATTACTATTCTATTGGCTAACGGTGAATTGAACTTCTTTGGATGAAAAGGGAAAAATCTATTTTATGAGTAACAGCTTCGCTATTTTTTTCATCAATGGTATTTATTGATAATTACTAGCAAAAGCCATGCTTTGTTTGGATTCGCGAAGTATTATGTTATAAGATAAATATTTCAAAGTAATAATATATTTTTAAAATTACTTTTGCATCTTTATTAAGCAAAAATGTAACTTTATGTTTCGGCGCATTTTAATTTTAAAATGTATTTCAACAAAATAACTAAGAATTTCCTCAGATTGTTTATTTATGATATAAGACTGGTATAAATAAAAATATTTTCGAAGTAGAATTATACAAAATATTAAGTAATTTTATTTGTTTACAATTCTTTTATTATCACTTCATAAAAACATAATGTAATTATTTTTAAATTCATAAATATCGTCTGCTTAAATAATTTCACAAAATAAGAATAAATTGTGTATTTGAATTCCTAACACAGAAAAATACTTTTATAATTAAATGTTAACAAGAGAATTTTCACAAATTTTAATTCATTAAAAATATGCTATAATTTTTCTAAAAAAATGCATTTTATTAATTTTATAAAAGAAATCATGAAACTATACATCGTTAAAAGGAATGAGCATAGTTTGGAAATCTGAAAGCAGTTTTTGAGACATTTTATCAGAATAATGAAAATATATTTTATTTATTTATTTATTTAATGATGATTCTAGCTATAATTACTGACCCCATGATTTAAGTTTTTCTTCTGAAAACGTACGTGTTTCACTTTTTATTTGAAAAAATGCGTCCGTAATGGAAAAACATGTAAAATAAATTAATTAAAATAATAATTTTTTGAACAGTATTTCCGTAAAAAAATAATATTCTGCAAATCTACAGATCAAAATTTATATTTGTGTTTAATTTCAAGTCAAAATGCTGTATAGTTTTTTTGTAAAGTGTACGGCAAAATGTCATTTGAGTGGCCTAGTAGAGGATTCGCTTCGCTCATCCTAATAACTTGGCCAGCATCCCAGCTGCATAAAAAGGCGTATACAGTGAACCTCCCAGTGCGACCACATCTATTAAGCAGCCATTTCAGTAAATGATATTTTTTTTTCATAGAATGAAATTTATTTCCATAGGTTCAATATTATTTTTACCTCCATTCAAAGACCATCAAAGTTAAACTCTTTCCATATACGACCAATTTCTTTGAAGAAAAAGAGACGAATTTTCGCTTTTATCTGGTCATTTAGAAAATGTTTTATTAGAAAAATAATTCATTAGAGCACATAATTTATCGAATTCCAAATTAAGTTTTTTTGGTTATTGCGATGTTTTTAAGTATTTAAACCCTTTGACTCTTTTAAGTATTTAGACCCTTTGTGTCTTTTTAGGTAATGAATTTAATTATGATGAGAAATTGATGGTGGTCAATAAACTTCCCTGATCTATGTTGACAGAAAACTCTCAATGAAATAAATAAAATAATGAATTCATCATTATTTGTACTCATAAAAAAATACATTTATTTATTGAACTTTGTAAGTACTTGGAAATAAAAGATAAAACCGTAAAATGACAGTAAACGTCATGTTTTTACTTTTTAATTCTCAAGTAACTAACTTATGTAGTCAACTTTTGTCTTGATTCTGATTTTTTATGTTTTTTCGTAACGCGGAAAGTAAATTTTAGTTACATTAATTGTTATCTTTTCTCAACAATTAAAATCTAGATTTAAACATTAACTTCATTTAGATGGCACCTCTTGGAGCAACCAATTTTCATTGGAACGGAACGTGGTCCCTTTGGAGAGGTTTTAATGTATATTTATCGTACTTAACGCAAAATCGATTGTCTTTTAGTTAATAACAATGTATAATTTATTTGTAAAATTGATTTGATTTCTAGTCAAAACATTATCAGCAATTTAAAAACAACATGGATTTAAATTATGGGAAAATAATGAGATTGGTATGATTGCATGTAACTTTTTTATGTTTGCTCAATTGTGTGCAATCAAAGTTCTAGCAGGGTAGCTGCATAACTAAAAATAAGTTATAATATTTTCCTATGTCAGTTTAAGATATACTGTTATTGTATTTAAGTATATTATATATATATCTTATACTATAATGCGAGCAAAAATTTTGTGTGTGTGTGTAAATTTTATCTCAAAAACGACTCGAACAATTTTCGCAAAAATTTGGATTTTACCATTTTCGCGCACGAGAAGACCATCTGGCTAGGTCACATGTACGAGAAAATTTGATTATTGGGTCAGGATCAAGCTATTTATATCTAGAGAACGGCTGGATCGATTTTAAGGAAATTTTGTATCCAATCGTTTTCTGGCACGAAAAAAATATTGGGCTGAGTCACAAGTTCGAAAAATTTCGATTAGTGGGTCATTTTTGGGTCAAGCCATTTTTATCTAAAAAAAGGGCTCTAACGATTTTGACCAAATTTTACATTTTATCGTTTTGGATCACAAGAAGATTGGGTTAGGTAACATGTTCGAGAAAATTCGGTTAGTGGGTCATTTTTGGGGTCATTGTGGGTCATGCTATTTTTATCTAGCGATTTTCTCACGCAATTTTGACTAAAAATTGCATTCTATGGTTTTCGGGCACAAGAAAAACATTGGGCTAGGTTACATGTTCGAGAAAAAGTTTTAATGGGTCATATTGGGTAATTAAGGGTATGGGTCAAGCTATTTATATTTAAAGAACGGCAGAATCAATTTCATCGAAATTTTGACTGTAACAGTTTTTGACACGAGAAAGCTAATGGGCTAAGCCACACGATCGAGAGATTTCGATTATAAGGGTCATTTGTGAGTCATGATGGGTCATAATATGCCATGATCAAGCTATATCTAAAGAACAGGTGGATCGATTTTAACGAAAATTTGTATACAATATTTTATGGCCCGAGAAAACTATTGGGCTAGGTCTCATGTTGAAGAAATTTCTATTACTGGGTCATAAAGGGTCATAAAGGGTCTGGGTCAAGCTATTTATATTTAAAAAACGGTAGGATCGATTTTAACGAAATTTTGTACGTAACAGTTTTTTGACACAAGAAAATTAACGGGCTAAGTCACATGTTCGAGAGATTTTGATTATAAGGGTCATTTGTAGGTCATGATAGGTTATAATGGGTCCTGGTCAAGCTATATCTAAAGAACGGAAGGATCGATTTTAACGAAATTTTCCATGCAACATTTTTTATCACAAAAAAATTATTGGGCTAGGTCATATTCTCGAGAAATTTCGATTAGTGGGTCACTTTTGGGTCAAACCAATTTTATCTAAAAAATGTCTCTAACGACTTTGACCAATTTTCGTTATTCTACCTTAAATTCGTTATTCTACCGTTATTCTAATTACAAGAAGATTGTTGGGTTAAGTCACGTGTTAGAGAGAATTTGATTAGTGGGTCATTTTTTGGTCATTGTGGTTCATGCTAATTTTATCTAGACAATGTTTCGCGAAATTTTGACTAAATTTTATATTCTATCGTTTCGAGCACGAGAAAATCCTTGGGTTAGGTCAGATGTTCGAAAAAAGTCAATGGGTAATAACGCTTCACGATCAAACTAATTATATCTAAAAATGGCTCTATTTTATCTAAATTTTGTATCCAAACGTTTCTTGGCATGCTAAAACTAATGGGCTAGGTCACATTTTTGACAGATTTCGATAATAAGGGTAATTTGTGGGTCATGATGAGTCATGCTAATTTTATCTAGAAAATGGCTCTCACCATTTTGATTATACTTTTTTGTATTATATTGTTTTCGGAAAAGAGAAAACCATTGGGCTAGGGCACATACTCGCGAAAATTCGATTAGTGGGTCATTTTGGCTCCTAATGAGTCAGGGTCATGCTAATTACATGTAACAACGACTCAATCAATTTTACCTAAATTTTGTAACGAAACTTTTTTTTTCACGAGAAGACATTTGGGCTGAGTCGCATATTAAACAAAATTATATTAGTGGGTAGTTACGCTTCATTGCCGAATGCTGTCAAGCTAATTTTACCTAAGAAATGACTTAAACGATTTTTATTCAACTTTATATTTTACTGTTTTTGATTACCAGAAGACCATTGAGCTAAGTCACATGTTTGATCAAATTTGATTAGTGGGTCATTTTGGGTAAAACGGTTAGGGTGATGAGAAATTCGCAACAGCCATTAATTTGGCGATATTTGACAAAATATTGGCGACATTTGGCAACAAAATCGACTATTAAGATTACAAAAGCCAAAATACGTATTTGGCGCCAAATGAAAGAATTTCGTCAAATTTGGCTATATGTGGCAGAAAATAGTTTTTCAGAATGTGAAGAAATTTTTTATACATCCTTAATAGGATTCAAGATGGTTAAGCCCATCAGAGTCCAGCTAAAAAAGTGATTTGGATCGATGTCCTTTTGTTGAAAATTTTAAATTGTAAAATTTATGAACATGTGCATACATACATAGCTTTTTTATTGTTTGCAATTCTTTGTAAATAATACTATTATAAATAACATGTTTTATAGCAGTAATACAGAGAGACTAATAAAGTGAAAATACTATATATCAAGTTGAAAACAAAGTTAATTTTGACCAAGCTAAACTCGGTCACTCCTGCTAGTATATGTATGAAATGTATAACATTAGCTTATAAAAACATTTCAATAAAAATAACTGATTTCGGATAAATTACAAAGCAACTGATAATAAATTAATAAAAAAAATAAAAACGAAAATATTTATAATAATAATAATAATAATCATAATTTTTTATGTGCATAATTGCAATTAATAAGGTTCCCTGGGGTAATAACGCCACGTTAAGGTTCTACCAATTTTTACGGCTCAGTTTTAGTTTGTATTTTTCAAACAAATATATGATCTGATACAGAAACCCATTGACTATCTATATAAAAAAAATAATTTAACAGATATTTATTCATAAGATGTAATGGCGTGATTTCTCGACCAATGCTATTTGGCGTTATTACCCACCTATATGGGTAATAACGCCATGCAAACAAAACTATGAAATAAGATGGAATGATTGCATGTAAATTGCCCAATTCTAAAAAAACAAACTCTACAAACTTAGAAATTGAGAAATTGCATTCTAAGTTATTGAAAATGTTCAATTTTTTGTGAAAGTGTAAGAAAAATAAAGGTGTGGTGTGGAGGGGGGGGGGGGAGATAAGGCAAAAGAATATCAGACCGTGAGCTTCTTTTTGTTTAAAAAGGACCGCTTAAATACAATTATTAGAAACATTGCACAGTTTTAACTGTGTTTATTTGAATCAGTATTTAGGATGTAGCACGGCCACTGTAGGGAATCAACCGGGGTATTAATGCCAAGTATTGGCGTTATTACCCCGTTATAGTTATTGCGCTGTACATTTTAAATTACAAATTATCTCGAGAAGATATCCAAAATCTTCAACAACATTTGAAAGTCCATGAAATGTACTACAAATTTATGTAATTAACAAAGTATTTCCGGATAAATAAAATAGTCTTCACATCACAAAACGTATCTCGCAAATTTTAGATCAAGCGTTAATTTTAGTTGCTTGTAAAAACAATAAGACCTAAAAATGAAATAAATTAACTTGAAGCTGTTTTTTGCGATTTATTTGACTCAAAACCCTTCTGCGCAGAGCACATGGGTGTCATTTACCAGATTATTTCATAATTATGCAAAATATTGGCAATTGGCGTTATTACCCCGCCTGGCGTTATTACCCCAGGGTACCTTATATTATTTTCCATTGCTCATGTTTGTATAATGTATATTACACTTTTATTGAAATATACATAACAATAATAATAAAACTTTTTGTAAAATAATAATAAATCCCAGATACACAGACACACACACGTATATATATGTGTGACTATCAATTCAGTGTAAGGAAAAAATTCAGTACACACACACACTATATGTGTGTGTTCGTATTTCAGAGGAAGTGCGGACAAAAACAGGTTTACACACCGGAGGTGTGAGGACACACACGGAACCGAGGACGTCCTCGGATAGAAAAAAGTCATTTTCTTCACTTTTAAGCAGTTTTTATGCTTTCTACAAATTCTTATTGTTTTCTAAAATTTGTCCTCTGTTGGAGGTTTTTGCTGTTTTCGTGTTTGTGTATCGATTTTTAAGTGTGTATCAGGTAGAGAAAGTGGTCCTCTGTACCATGGCAATAAAAATCAGGTGTGTGTCCTCGGATTACCTTAAAAATAAGCGTTAGTGTGAGTCCTCTGAATCCGTTAAAAATAAGTGTTCTGTGTATGAGTCCTCGGATTACCTTAAAGTTACGTGTTAGTGTAAGTCCTCGGATTACCTTAAAGTTAAGTGTTAGTGTAAGTCCTCGGAATCAGTTAAAAATATGTGTATGTGTGTGAGTCCTCAGAATACCTTAAAATTAAGTGTTGTGTGTATAGGTCCTCAGAACACCTTATTTTAAAGTATTCTGTGTATGAGTCCTCTGAATCCTTTAAAATTAAGTGTTGTGTGTATAGGTCCTCAGAATACCTTATTTTAAAGTATTATGTGTATGAATCCTCCGAATCCTTCAAAATTAAGTGTTGTGTGTATAGGTCCTCAGAATATCTTATTTTAAAGTATTATGTGTATGAGTCCTCAGAATGCCATCTTTTAAAGTATTATGTGTAAAAGACCTCAGATTACTTTGTTTTAAAACATTCTGTATATGAATCCTCAGAATACATTTAAAAAAAAGTTTTATTTGTATGAGTTCTCAAAATACACTAAAATTAAGCATTTTGTGTGTGAGTACTCAGAATACATTAAAATTAAGCATTTTGTGTATTAGTCCTCTTACTTCTTTATAATAATTAGTTCTGCGTTTTTCTCCCCTAAATAGTTTAAAATAAAGGGCCATACATTTAGATTGTTAGTTCTAGCTAAAAAAAGGACAATTTGTAAATATTTCTCTATTTTTTAGCGAAACTTGTGTCCAGCAATAAAATGAATGTTATTTTTAATTATTAAAAGTCGTAAATCCATAAACATTTTTAAATTTATGCAAAACAAGAATAAGTAAATAAATAAAATAAATAAATAAATTTGGAATTGTAATTCAATTTAAATAATTTCACTTTAACGAAAATTGAGCAACGTTTAATTGAGAGGCACAATATATCGGGATGCGTAAAAGTCCCACCGGACAAAAACCACTCCTTGCGGTAGAATTGCTTGATTTCGAACAAGACTCTTTTACAGAAAGAAATTTGAAACATTAAAAAATCCTATTTCACTAATACGACTTTTACAACAGAATTCTTCATCTCTCCCCCCTCCCCCCGCTGTCAAGTCTAGAGTAGAAGTTTTGAGTAGTGTGATACATATTTTCTATTTCAATTCTACAAGTATTAACCCTCTCATTGATTATCCCGCGACGTTGCATATTTCATATTAATTAACCCCCATGATTATTTTCACCATTTATTTTTTTTATGTAAATTTCGCTTTCTTAAAGCAAAGCATTTTCCCGAATAAATTAAACAAAAAGTACGGTTTTGAAAATCTGGTGTTAAAAAATAAAAAATTCTGTAAATGCACAATTTTTGATTAAAACATTTAATCAGTGAGGCACAAAAAATTGCACGGGTTTTTAATTTTAAAAAATTGATGTTTTTGTTTGTTTGTTTGTTTGTTTGTTTTTTACTTTTCATATCTATATTCCCTGTTCATCCCTCAATCTTTAAAGAGAGTATATACATTATCACGATGCAGTGTAATATAATTTTAGAGCAGTCAGATTTTCAATAAATACACCAGATAAGAATTATTTTTTTAATTTATTTTGACATGCTGGCTCTTCTGCTGGGATAGATAGGGGGCGTAATTCAAAATTTGTCATGATAAAATTTTATTATTCAAATTAATAGAATATACCAATACTCCAGATAAGAATATTTTTTATTCTAAACTCAGTCGACTCTATCACTCTGGTGGATTGCAAGTATGTATCATAGAAAATAAAATTTTACTTCAACTATGCTAAAAAGTGTTAAAGTGACAAGTCGATTGGGTACTTTGATTAATGTTATTTAAGGCCCCAAACTGGTCACCGAAAAAGACATTGGACCGGATGATAATATAAAGTGTATGAGGACGCTCTTTTCAAATATCTGACTCAAATTTTAATATTTTTACATGATTTTTTTTGCATAGAATAGCTAAGGGTATCTACAACTGGGCTAGCTTTTACTTTACAATTTTGGTTTCTGATTTAAAAAAAAAAATACTTTAACTTTCAAAACCGGTTAGAACCGGTTCTGAAATTTAAACTTTCCATAATATTAAAAAATATGTAACCAAAATCGAAAAAGTAAACATTAGCCCGGTTGTAAATAATCCATTTCAATATTTTTAGATCGATTTCAGTTTTCGATTTTTTTCATTAGACAGTTGAAGTCGATCTCTGCTAATGCCGCTTCTTACTTTTGCAAATTTAGTGCCATACTTTTTTTTTTTTAACGCGAAAGCAGTTTTATAGATTAGAACATCTTCATAAAATCCAGCAATCAAAAAAAAAAAAAAAAAAAAAACAGGAAACGGTTTTTGTAGAGACCTATCTCAGTTATCCAATGTATTTAATAAATAAAAAATAAAATTAGAAATACTAAAATGCAAATGAAATATCTTTTAAAAATTTTTCATATAGGATTAACATTCGCAATCGAATGATTTTGCGTGAATAAGGTAGCTTCTTACAAGCACATGCAATAACATAAACAGTCTTTCCGATTTACACAGTGAAATTCTTAATGATGAGGATGGTTTTGGGCCACACATTACCTCCCATCCCCGGCACACAGAATAGAAAAGAATATTACTTTTCTCATTTTAAACAAATATTTATTATAACTCAAAACCTACGAATTTTACTGCTCATGAAAATGTCAACACAAAATTATTAGAAATTCCTATAGGTTGAGTTACAATAAAAACAATGAATCTGAATGAATGAAAATGTGTGAAAATATCTATGTGTATATTTTAAAATACAAATAAAGTAAAAATTCTATCCTAAAGATTCATAATAGGCAATAATGTATACAAATGTATTACATATTTTAAAATTAATATTATTACTATTATATAATTTGCAAAGCAAAATCACGTTGACAAAATGATTGATTAAATCCTGAGAATTCAATTGCTAAATTTTGAAACCATCAAATTATAGGGGATCTAATATGCTTTTTTAAAATAAAATTAAGGTTTTTTTTTTTTTTTTTTTTTTTTTTTTTTTTAACAATTTTTTTTTATAAGTTACACAAAATTCTTCAATTAGACTAATTTTATTTTTATTAAAACATTTATCACTAAATTTATGTTTTCTAAGAAAGTATTACAACTCTAAATGGATTTTGTCCGTGAGAATTTTGTCCTGGACCATTTTAAAACAATTCAACCGAAATCGAAAAAGTAAAAACGCACAAAGATTATGCATCGACCTCAAGTGCTATATGGAATCTATATGTACATATTAATTCAAGCTATAATTCTGAAACGAATACTGTCGTGGGTTAAATATTAGCTTAAGCGTATTTTCGCAGGAGTCAATACAAAGACCGCAACGCTAACTAAGAAACGCTTTTAAAATTTCTCTATTTGTCGCTTACATTTTACTAGATTTAGTATTTTATACACTGACGGTACTTTTAAGTATCACTGAAGAAATTTCAATTTAAAAAAAAACTTATGTAATCAATCTATGATTTTTTTTATTATTATTATTAACACACAATATATTCTGCTCGATCTAGTTTAAGTAGAATGGACGATTAGTCGAAGGTAAATAATTTTAAAGTGTGGTAATTTTCTTAATCATTTTCATAGGTATATCTTTTGTTTCTTTAAAAAATGTTATATGAAACATTTTCTACTGAAAAAGTCTATATATTTTACGGGACATATGCCCCGCTCTCAAAAATATTTTCCTACTCTCTCCAGCTTGAAATCTTCTGATACATTTTCAGACTCATTTTTAAAAGTAAAAACATGAAACTTGCTGAGATGATTTTTGAAGAGTGTATAAGATGTTGTGTGGTTTCATTTTTTCTCTCAATTAATTAGAATTTGATTTATAAACAATTACTTTCTGATTATGACCTTTTTTTTCGTTTTTAGATCCCTCGCTTCGGAAAATTCTGTTCAAAACGCCCACTTTGGCATCTTTGTTTAGCAAAAATTTTTGCATTTATGAAAAAATCGATAAGCACGACACATTGTGTAGTTTCTAAATAAAAAAAATTGGCAGCTTGATAAGTTTGAGAGCAGAAATGAATTTAAAAATGAATCAGAAAATAAGCAGTTTTGATTGGAATACACCCTTAAGGGTGTTCTCAATTGCTCCATTCAACAAGCGCAAAACGTTTTGACACATTTACAAATTCATGTTTTAGCAGAAAAATATAAAATTGGAATGCCTGACTATGGAAGCGATTTCGAATCGAACCTATTTTTTCATTTTATAATATTTAAATTACCTATCAAATTCTAAGCTATTTCGATCGCGTGATCACCCGTTTTTATCCTGCTTTTCGACCGGTTTTTCTGCTATCGTCAGAAAATGTGCTCAAAACGTCAACATTATAGGTTTCTTATAAAAGATCTATTGCGTTCCGGGGCCTCGCAAAAGGGGGGGGTAGACAAGGGGGAGCCTCCCCCTAAACGTTTGCGCATGCTGTTACAATTGGCAAATTTACAAACTGAACTGGCAGATTAGTTCAAATCTTTAATAAAAAAACTATAATACTCTTTCTATTTCGGATAGATTTGACGAAAGTTACCAATATAATTAGAAATATTATTAAGCTTTTTACAAAAAAAAAAAAAAAAAAAAAAAACTATTTTACATTTTTAATTGTGATAACTTGGTAAAATTATAAAACTAGTGGGCAAACGTCGAGAACTATTTATGTTTGCTTTTCATTCAGTTGGCAAATACTGAATTTTGACTTGGCAATTTTAAGTTCTCTCCCCCACCAATAAAAAGTTTTCGCGAAGGACCTGATTATGTTTTTTGAATAAACTGAAAATTAAGTGCAATTAGACAGTTTCTGAATAACAACACCTGCTAGTTTCATGCATTTCCGATTAAAAATAAATTAAACCCCTAAGGGTAAACATCCTTAAGGGTGTTCTATCATCAAAAAGGGCAAATTTGTGACGCATGCTTAAATTTATTTTTGATCTTAAATACATGAAATCAGTAAATGTTGTTGTTCGGAAACTACCTAATAGCACTCATATTTTTTTTTTTTCAAATTCAATAGATATATCAGAATAAGCTGTCAAAGGGACGTTTTAAAGGGTATTTCCCGATTAAAGCAAAAAAACCAATCGTACAAAGGGAGAAAAGGACGTGATCACGTAATCGAAATCGCTTATAACTCGATGGGTAATTTAATTATCATAAAGTTGAAAACAAAGTGCGATTCAAAATTGATTCCATAGTCTAGCTTAGAGATGGGAATGCTTGAAAAAAAAACGGAAAGATTGGGGAAAAAACGTTTTTTTTTTTTTTCAGTTTTTTTCCGAAGGCTTATTTTTCAATTTTTCCGAACCTGAAAAATTTTAATTTCATTTATGAAATAATATAGTGAAAATTTTGTAATAGCTACATTCTCATACTTTTTATTTTATTTATTTTTATGTTGAGTGTCCCACATGAAAACTTTAATATGGGTAATCTGATCTCTGAGCAGAAATCTGTTTGAGAAAGACTTGAAAAGATCCTTCACATGTTTTTCTTGTTTGAAATACAAGACCCTTCGCAAAACTTTTCTTGAAAATAGACATTTCAGAAAAAAGTTTATTCTACAAATTGAATCTTTCGCAAATGCAGTGATTGAAGAAAAAAAAAATATCATGCCACATAGCAACTGAATCTTATCAATTTGCATATATGCATAAATAACCTAATTAAAAATGTGTAAATAGGAACCTAAATATAGTAATAATTTCTTATTCACAAATTCTGAATATATTTTGTACAAGAAGTTCACAATTTCCCAAAAACAGGATTACATGAAAAAAATCTAGATATATAATTAAATGCAACTTCTCTTTTTAAAAATTAATTCATGTGCAAAATTATTTCAATCATTATTCAGTTAATCTTTGATATAACTTTGTGCTCACTACTTTTTGGTGTAAATCGCTCAGCAGATGACGCTGCTATGCTGCATTATTCATGATTATCGCAAAAGCTCTATCTCAAGGAGTAAAGGATGATTTTTTATCAAACTACAACTTCAGACAGTTCCTGATATATATTAATGTTGTTTAGTTTTAGGGTGTAAATTTCCCTTTAGGTGGCACAACTATGCTGCATTTTTCAAGATTTCATTATAGCTGATTAATTGAATGTTTTTCAAGGTATTGAATCTAAAATTGACCTCCATATTACCCCCATAATGTACTTTAATGTTGCAAAAAACATGGGCAGTTTGCATTAGAAAAGTACAAATGCGATGAGAAAAAAAAAAAAAAAAAAAACATATTTTATTGCAAGTAACTATGTTTCAAATTATACCTTTCCTCTTGATTAAACTTTGAATTTTTGTAGTTTTCTAAAGCACAGTAGAAGTTTATCTCTGTATGTAACTGCTTTTATTAATTCCTCAAATAGCGAGCATTTTCTATTTGTAGTGTTCTGTTATAACTTTTAAGTTCCATTCTTAGAAATATGAAATTACCATATGGAAACATTATTGAATATGGTTTTTTACGCAAGAATAGAATACCAGATTTCAGGATAAAAAGAAAAAAATTACGTTTAATTAAACTTTAAAAAATATATTTTTCTGGTTTTAGTGAGTAAAAATCTAACAGTCAATAAATCCTATGCTATTTTTCAGTTGCAGACCTTAGTAAGCCAAACTAAAACTTAGTTTTGTTTGAATTTAGATTATAAAACTAAATCAAAACTTTGAATTGAGATTGGAAAGCTATACCAAAACTAAACATATTTTTTAAAGGAAATAAAATTATAATCGTAAGAAAAAAATGTAACAATGTAAAAATATACATTTTTTAGGTAGATTTCGTATGAAATACTACCTATTGCGATCGCTCCCGTGTTGGAATTTCTGAAAAATTTTTGCAGATCTACACCGATCACGACCCCTAGACCCCAAAACTACCATTAGTAAAAAAATACCTTTCGGCATGGCCTATAGGCGGAGGTAGATTTCGAAAAGTTTTCATCTCAAAAAAAAAATGCCTATCTCTACTCAAATGCCCATTTTGGCAATATATTTTGAATTATATTCATACTTTATTTAAAAAATTGACCAATATACTCATTATATAGTTCCTAAATAACAAAAAACTGTTAATTAAATTCATTTGACAGCAAAATTGAATTTAAAAATGAGTCATAAAATAACCAATTTATTATTTTAATACATCCACAATTCTTTAATCAAGATCGCTTTGAGATATTTTGTGCGAAGTGCCCACTTTGACAGATTTTTTTTAAATATATATTTAGCCTTTATCAAAAATCTGACCAATACGGCACATTACACAGTTCCTAAATAACAAATAACTGTCAATTGAATGCGTTTGAGAGCAAAATTGAATTTAAAAATGAGTCATAAAATAAACAATTTGTTATTTGAATACAACCTCAATTCTTTTATCATGATCGCTTTGGGAAATGTTTTTGCGAAGTGCTTACTTTGACAGCTTTTAAAATATATATATTCACCCTTTATCAAAAAATCGACGAATACGCACATTATATAGTTCCTAAGTAACAAAAAACTGTCAATTGAATGCGTGTCAGAGCAAAATTGGATTTAAAAATGAGTCATAAAATAACCAATTTGTTATTTGAATACCCACAGTTCATTAATCATCTCGCTTTGGGAAATTTTGTGCGAAGTGCCCATTTTGGCAGCCTTTTTTTAAAATATATTCTGCCTTTATCAAAAAACTGGCCACTCCGTCACATTATATAGTTCCTAAATAAGAGAACCTGTAAATTGGATGCGTTTGAGAACAAAAAAAGATTTAAAAATGACTCTGTAAAAATGCCATTTCTTAAATTTCCTCAAATTTTAATCACGATAACTTCGTGAAATTCTGTTCAAAATACCCTTTTTGGCAGCCTTTTAAAAAATATATTCTGCCTTTATCAAAAAACTGGCCAATACGTCAAGTTATATAGTTCCTAAATAATAGGACCTGTAAATTGGATGGGTTTGAGAACAAAAATGAATTTAAAAATGACTCATAAAAAACGCAATTTGTTATACTTAATGAATTTTTTAATGATGAAAACTTCGGGAAATCTGTTCAAAATACCTTTTTTGGCAGCCTTTTTAAAAATATATTCTGCCTTTATCAAAACATTGGCCAATACGTCGCATTATATAGTTGCTAAATAAGAGGATCTGTCATTTGGATGCGTTTAAAATCAAAAATGAATTTTAAAATGAGTCAGAATATAAGCAGTTTGGACTTGAGGTTTTTTCTCCAACTCCTATTTTTGTTTAATTTATTTTTGCTATAAGAATTGGTTCTATGAAAAACTTGTCATTATAAAAGTTGTAGATATTATTGTGAAGATGTAAAATAAATTTAATTAGATTTAATTGCTTAAGAATTGAGTAAGTTATGGGTTTTTTTCATTTTCCTCCCCCCTTTTTCTTTTCGTTTTTAATTTTTTTCATCTGTAAAAATTGGTCCTATCAAAAACTTGTAGATACAAAAGTTTTAGATAATATTGAGTACATTTATATAAAATTTAGTTAGATTTGATATCTTGAGAATTGACGAAGTTATGAATTTTTTTCTCCCAAAAACCATGTTTTTTTCGCCCCTTGAGCCCATTTTTAACTTTATCAAAAATCTGTCATGCATAAACTTTTTGCCCATTGTTTAGAAGTAATATAAACTTTAAACTGATTCGATATCTATTTTAATTAATAAGTTATCGCGTTTTTTCTGTTTTCACAAAAACCCTCCTAACTTCCACCCCCTTGGTCCGATTTTGCCCATTAACGAACTTAACCGAGATTTTATGCCCCTTGATTTTATGTAAAAGTTTGATGAAGATCTGAGCATAATTATGGAAGTTATCGTGTCTAGAAGAAAGTGATATACACCGATAGATAGATAGATAGATAGATAGATAGATAGATAGATAGATAGATAAACTTTTTTACTGATGGTAGTTTTGGGGTCTAGGAGTCATGATTCGTGTAGATCCGCAAAAATTTTTCAGAAATTCCAACATGGGAGACAATGCAATAGGTAGTATTTCATACGAAATCTACCTAAAAGTTTATCTATCTATCTATCTATCTATCGATGTATATCACTTTCTTCTGGACACGATAACTTCCATAATTATGCTCAGATCTTCTTCAAACTTTTACATAAAATCAAGGGGCATAAAATCTCGGTAAGTTCGTTAATGGGCAAAATCGGACCAAGGGGGTGGAAGTTAGGAGGTTTTTTGTGAAAACAGGAAAAACGCGATAACTTCCGTATTAAAATAGGTATCGAATCAGTTTAAAGTTTATATTACTTCTAAAGAATGGGCCAAAAGTTTATGCATGACAGATTTTTGATAACGTTAAAAATGGGCTCAAGGGGCGAAAAAAACAGGGTTTTGGGGAGAAAAAAAATCATAACTTCGTCAATTTATTAGATATCAAATCCAACTAATTTTTTTATAAATGTTCTCAAAATTATCTAAAACTTTTGTAGTTACACGTTTTTGATAGGAACAACTTTTACCGATGAAAAAAATTAAAAAAGAAAAGAAAAAAAAAAGGGGGGGGGAGTGGAAAATGAAAAAAATTCATAACTTACTCAATTCTTAACCAATCAAATCTAATTAAATTTATTTTACATCTTCTCAATAATATCTACGACTTTTATATTAACAAGTTTTTCATAGGACCAATTCTTATAGCAAAAATAAATTAAACAAAAATAGGAGTTGGAGAAAAAAAACTCAAATCCTAACTGCTTATATTCTGAATAATTTTTAAATTCACTTTTGATTTTAAATGCATCAAAATGGCAGATCCTCCTATTTAGGAACTATATAACGTGACGTATTAGCCAGTTTTTTGATAAAATCAGAATATTTTTCAAAAAAGACTGGCAAAAACGGTATTTTGAACAGAATTTCCTAAAGTGATGGTGATTGAAAAAATTGAAGAAGTATAGCAAATTGCATTTTTTCTGACTCATTATTAAATCCATTTTTGTTCCCAAACGCATTCAATTTACAAGTCATCTTATATAGGAACTATATAATGTGATGGATTTGCCAATTTTTTGATAAAGGCAGAATATATTTCAAAAAAGGTTACCAAAATGGGCACTCGCACAAAATTTCCCAAAGCTATCATGATTAAAGAATTGAGGATGTATTCAAATAACAAATTGGTTATTTTATGACTCATTTTTAAATTCAATTTTGCTCTCAAACGCATTCAATTGACAGCTTTTTATTATTTAGGAACTATATAATATGAGAATTCGTCGAATTTTTGAAAAAGGCTAAATATATATATATTTTAAAGCTGTCTAAGTAGGCATTTCGCACAAAATTTCCCAAAGCGATCAAGATTTAAGAATTGAGGATGTATTGAAATAACAAATTGGTTATTTTATAACTAATTTTTAAATTCAATTTTGCTTTCAAATGCATTCCATTGACAGTTATTTGTTATTTAGGAACTGTGTAATATGCCGTATTGGTTAGTTTTTTGATAAAGGGGTTAACAAATGGGTTATTTTATGACCCATTTTTAAATTCGATTTTGCTCTCAAAAGCATTGAATTGACAGTTTTTTGTTATTTAGGAACTATATGATTTGCTTATTGGTCGATGTTTTAATAATAAAGTCAGAATATATTTCAAAATATGTTGTCAAAATGGACATTTGAGCCGAATTTAGCTTAAGATGATTTTGATAAAAACTAGTTCTTACATAGAAATAAATTGTTAAACTGGATTTATCTCTAATCATATTTTTTGTTGCTGAAATGAGCACTCTTCGAAATCTACCTCCGCCTATAGGCCAAGCCGACAGAGATTTTTAATCAAACAATGGAACTTTTGAATACTGATATTGATAATAATGACAAAACTGCAACAATTTCTTTAAACTAGCATCATTTACTTAAAAACTATACTTATGTAAATGGAATGCATAATTTATTTTTTCCAAAATGCAGATATATTGGCTCAGGTCATGCAAACACATTAGGTCAGTTGGTAGCTAAACATGTAACTGAAAAATCATTTCAACAGAGATGTGATATAACAAACAATAGCGTTTAATAAAATTCTTAGGCTGGGGGAAAAAAAGGACTAAATTTTTAAAAGCAGGCTTTGCTACTTCATTTTTATTTTGTAATATAGAGTGAAAAAATTTTCATTTAATACAAATAAATGGGGAAAAATGTTTATTATTTAATATTCTCTAGGAAAATATAATTTATTTGGGAGAAACAGTCATAAAAAATAAATTTTTCTAACTTTTACGTTTTTTCCGAAAAAACCCGGTAAAAAACAAGTTTTTTTCTGCCACTTATATTTTTCCGGAAAATTTATATCTCTAGTCTAGCTTTCAAATTTTGTATAGTTGTGTTAAAAAATGAATTAGTAAATGTGACAAAACGTTTTGCGCTTGTTGAGCAAAGCATTTGAGAACAACCTCAAGAAAAATGAAACAAACATACAAAGGCCACGTATTTTGCGGTGCGATGGTGCAATCAGGTCCTTTTGTTGTGTTTCGGGGAAATTCTTAGAGCGAGAGGGGGAAAGTTGGCTGGGGAGTTAGCCCATAGCCGAGATAACTGAACGGACGAGTGACCAAAAAATGCTTAGAAAATTGGTTTCGTTTGTCAAGTCAACAACTAAGAAAATATTTTTTTTTTTTTTACAACGGTAAATACAATACACATAAATGGGAAAAATACAACATACTTCCCTCTTTAAAAAATAACAAACAAACAAACAAATAACGCTCATAATTAGCTTTATAAGCAAAACTTAAAATAAATAATGTCTATAATTTTTTAATAATAATAAAGTAATTTTTCATTTTTTCATTAAACTAGAAACGTTACAATTTTTGTTGGTGGTCATAAACTTCTTTCCAGCACTGTACTTTCAATATAGGTAATTGTTCACTTCAGTAGTTTTTAAATAGAGATTATTCACTTTATAAAATTAAATAACAGTTTAAAGGGGATGTTTAAATTGTCTATCGCCGTAATTGCTCGACTTTGATCTATAGTGTAATAAAACATATTGAATATTTGTAATAACATAACATAATAATATAACTTTAATACACACACAGAAATGGTAAACGGAAAAAAAGTGACCGGAAAAAAAGTTATCGGAAAAAAAGTGACCTAAACTACAAAAGCGGAAAAAAAGTGACACGGAAAAAAGTGACAAGGAAAAAAAGTGACACGGAAAAAAAGTGACACGGAACAAAAGTGACAAGGATTAGTTTTGGGGATTTATTATTGATTTTGGGGATTCATTGGTTAAGTATGAAAGGGGGATCGGGGGGGGGGCTCATAATTTAGGTAAATGGGTTTTTCATGCTGAATTAACTATTTTGGTTCAATTTTTGGATATACATTCATACTGAAAAGACGCTTGCCTGATTAGTTTTGGGAAGGGACGATTACGCCCCCCCCCCATCCGTCCTCAATTAGATGAATGGGTTTTTATACAGAATTATCCAACTTGTGTCAAATTTGCATATAGGTTCTTTTCGATAAGGCTTATATATAGTATAGAGTGCCTGAAGAGTTTTAGGAGTTTAATGGTTAAGTATAGAAGGGGAACGGGGGATAACCTTTCTTAAATTAATGGGTTTTTACGAATAATTATCCGATTTGCTTCGAATTTTGGACATGGGTTAATTATGATAAGACGTATTTCTGATTATTTATGGGGTTCTTTTGCTAATTAAAAAGGGGGCGGGTGATTACTACCCCCGGCCTTAAATTAGATTTAAAAAAATTATGCACACTTATCCGATTTATTTCAAATTTTGGATGTAGGATCTTTCTCATAAAGTAAATTCCTGAATAGTTTTAAGGGTTTAATGGCTATGTATAGAGGGAGAACGGGGGATAAACTCCCTTAAGGGTGTATTCAAAAAAACGCTTTTCCACCTTCAACAGCTCGAAATTTTCCGATACAATTTCAGACACATTTTCAAAAGTAGAAACATGAAACTTGCTGAGGATATTTTTGAAGAGATGTACAAGGTGCCATGTGCTGTATTTTTACGCTCAATTCATTAGAATTTGATTTATAAACAATTATCTTCTCAGTATGACCCTTTTTTTTTCGTCACAGATCTCCCGCCAGGGGAAAATCTGTTCAGAATGCCGTTTTTGATTGCTTTTTTTGCAATATTTTCTGCACTTATCAAAGAATTGACAATTACGGCACCTTGTGTACTTTCTAAATAAGACAATTTGCCAGTTTGATGCATATGAGAGTAAAAATGAAGTTAAAAATAAATCGGAAAATAGGCAGTTTGAATCGAAATACACCCTTAAATTAAATAACTGGCTTTTTGCGCAGAATTATCCGATTTGCTTCAAATTTTCGATGTATATTCATTATAAGAAGGCGTATCTCTGATTAATTATGGGGTTCTTTTGCTAATTAAATAAGGGAAAGTGGGCGATTAATCCCCCACTCTTTAAATAAGATTTTTTTTTCACAATTATCCAACGTATTTCAACTTTTGTATATAGGTTTTACCTAATAAAGTGAATCCCTGAATAGTTTTAAGGGTTTAATGGCTAAGTATAGAGGGATGAACGGGGGATAGCCCACAAATAATCAGGAGTTCGCCTTATCATAATGAACGCACATTCAAAGTTTGAATCAAATAAGATAATTCTGCGTAAAAAGCCATTTATTAATTTAAGGTGGGTTATCCTCCGTTCCCCCACTGTATATGTCGGACGTTCCTCTCAGCCCGCACAACTTTGAAGAAAGTCCGTGGTAGTTATAGCTGCCACCACCGATATTACTAGGTGTTATCGGTCACCCACTGTGAGGATTGTGTAAATGAACACTGACGCTGTCAATTAACTGAATTAACAGTTTATTTAGAATATATGTACACACTAAATACGCTATTTACAATTATGTACAATTACAACTCGGATAACTTTATCGGAGATCACTTTCGAATCTCCCAACACATGGATACTCGGCCTGCACTTCTCGGCCCAGAGCACTAAACACCAGGACGTCTGTGTCCCTTGCTCTCCAGATATGCACTGCCTCCGCTCTACAACGCAGAGCACACCCTATCAGGACCTCTGTCCTACACTACTCTCTAGGTATGAACCCAGATACGAACTGAACTAATCTGAGATAAGACTTGCTCTTCTCAAATCACGGTGTTTCCCCAATGTCAACCCCCTTTGGGGCTTATCCATTGGACACATTCCACATTCCTTTCGTGATTAGTGACATGTTGCTTGTCAGCTCATCATCCACATACCTCACTGACGGATGAACACGCCTCTCCGCAATCTCCTCTTTCTCACTCACCACCTGTAGAGGATTACCTGTCAATTCTCCCTTCAACAAAGAAAGAATGTCACCTTGAAAATTCTAGTACACAGCCGATATAATATAAAAGAGATTAAGATAGAGAAATAACGGAAATTCCAATCTTTAGCAGAGGTGGTCTCAGAACCTGACAGTATACTTAGCCATTAAACCCTTAAAATTATTCTGGGACTAACTTTATGAGAAAAAATATATATCCAAAATATGAAATATATCGGATAAGTGAACATAAAAAACAATTTATATAATTTAAGGGGATCGGAAAATCAACCGCCTTAATTTTTAATTAGAAAAATAACCCCATATGTAATCAGGGATACGCCTTATCATAATGAATCTATAATCCAAAATTTGTAGCAAATCCTATAATTCTGCGTAAAAAGTAATTTAATTTAAGGTAGGTTATATTCTATTCCCCTTCAATACTTAGATATCAAATCCTTAAAACTATTCAGGGATCCACCTTATCAGTAAGAACCTATATTTAAAATTTGAAATACATGGGGTAATTCTGCATAAAAACCTATTTATCTAGTTTAAGGGGAGATAATTGCTCGCCCCCCCCCCACCCTTTATAATAAGCAGAAGAACCCCATAACTAATCAGAGATACGTCTTATCATAATGAATCTACGTCCAAAATTCTAAGCAAATCGGATAATTATGCGTAAAAAGTTATTAATTTAATTTAAGAAAGGTTATCCCCCGTTCTCCCTCTATATATAACCATTAAAACTCTTCATGCATTATATACTATATATAAGCCTTATCGAAAAGAACCTATATTCACAGGGCCCGACTTAGACAGTGGGGGGCCCTGGGGCAAACATTATTAGAGTGGCCCCTTTCTATCTTAAAAATGTTTGTGAATTATACTCAAGTGACTAAAATTAAAATTCAAACCTATTGTATGTATGCATAAATTTTGTACCAAGTACTGATTTCAGTATTTATATTTCGCATCTTTATACATAATAACAGATGATAAATAATTTTAACTATTCATTTTCTTATGATGTAACTATTACTTTAAGGGAACGTAGGGCAGGGAAGCAAAGGGGGTAGGAGAAAAAAGACCCCTTAAAATTGAAAAAAAAGAATTTTGGTATTATTTTGCTATTTTATATCAATTGGCCCTCTTTTAACAATAAACTTTTCTCTCCTTGGGGGCTCCCCTCAAACCGGGGGCCCGGGGCAATTGCCCCGCATGCCCCTGCCTTAGTCAGGCCCTGTATATTCAAATTTGACACACGTTGGATAATTCTGCATAAAAACCCATTCATCTAACTGAGGACGGATGGGGGGGGGGGGGATAATCGTCCCTTCCCAAAACTAATCAGGCAAGCGTCTTTTCAGTATGAACGTATATCCAAAAATTGAACCAAAACAGTTAATGCAGCATGAAAAACCCATTTACCTAAATTATGAGCCCCCCCCCCCATCCCCCTTTCATACTTAACCAATGAATCCCCAAAATCAATAATAATTCCCCAAAATCAATCCTTGTCCCTTTTTTTCCGTGTCACTTTTTTTCCTTGTCACTTTTTTTCCGTGTCACTTTTTTCCGCTTTTGTAATTTAGGTCACTTTTTTTCCGATAACTTTTTTTCCGGTCACTTTTTTTCCTAGATTCCACAGAAATATACTTATACAAGTAATAATGTATTAAATTTAAGTAGTTTTATTAAGTTATAAAAGTTGGCCTAGAATTATATTATAGAACATTTGAGAATGCGAATGTATATTAGCGTATTTAAATATTTTAAGTAAATAAAAAAAATTATTTTTTTAAAGAAATCTTTTTCTGTAATTAATACCTAAACATTTATTGTAGAAGAACTTTAATAAAGCTGTAAACCTGTAAAAGTTGAAATACAAATAGGAATTATTAAAAAGTAAGAAGTCACTAAAATAGGAAAAATGTTTTAGATTTTATTGATAGATTATTATTTATTATTATTTATCATTATTAATTATTGATAGGAAAAACATATTATGGTATTTTATGAAATAAGAAATGGTTTATTAATTTTTAACTTTAAGTGTTAACTCAGTTTACAATATTAATAATGTTAAGTATTTATCATAAATTATCTGTAATACATGAATTTTCGTTTCTTTTCTCATGCATGCAACGAATACTAAAAATACATATTTGTATGAAATCCCATTTTACATATAACTGAAAATGGTAATCTTAAAAGGGGATTTTTTCCCCCTTAAAAAGATGTTCTACAGAAGATTACAGTAGAACTTCGCTAATTCGGACCCCGTTAATCCGGATCTCCGGATAATCCGGATTGTTTTGGTCATTTTTTTTTTTCAAGTTTGAGAAGCGATTGGCTATTTTCTATACCATTAACTTGTTTCATCATCGTATTCTAAATAAATAAAAAAAAAAACTTTTTTTGCAATCTTTTGTGAAGAATTAAACAAAGTAAACGTTTTTACTTACTAAATATTCAATACGTTTAACATGACGGTGATTTTCTCTAAGTATATTTTATTTTATTTTTCTCTAATTCTCCGGAAAATCCGGATTTTCGATAATCCAGATTGGGTCTGGTTCCAATTAATCCGAATTATCGGGGTTTTACTGTATTTTTAAATGCTATTTCCATGCGTATTGTACATATTGTAAAGTATTAATCAGTTGGAATAAAATTAGTGATTTATCTCCAGTAAAATTTACACCAAACTAACCAATATATAAAAAAAGTATTTTCACTGAAAACGCGTGTGTATCTTTTTTAAATTCATCCATATAGCAACAATTTTTTATTTAAGAATAAAATTATCATTATAAATGAAAAAAATATGGAATGGAAATATCAATACAAGAAAGACATTTTTTCAAGGAAATTGAAATGCATTTCTGATGTATTTTTATACTAGTTTTAGGAAAAGTTAAATTAGAACAAATTGAATACAAATTGAATATTTCTATTTGAATTGTATATTAAAAATTCCCATCAAAATTTCTGTAACAAAAAATAGAATAAAATAAATAAATAAATAAAAATAAAATAAATAAATAAAATAAAAAAAAGGGTGCTGGTTTGAAATTTTTTTTTAACAACCGCACTTACATTTTTGCAGTCATATCTCTATAGTATTATAATGGACTTTTAATATATATACTAATTATTAGTGCGTAAATATTTAATTTAACAAATGTAACAATTTATTGTTAAGGGTGTATTAAAAAAACGCTTTTCCGGTAAACGGAAAAAAAGTGACATAAACTACAAAAGCGGAAAAAAGTGACACGGAAAAAAAGTGACAAGGTAAAAAAGTTACCGGAAAAAAGTGACAAGGAATTGATTTTGGGGATGTATTATTGATTTTGGGGATTCATTGGTTAAGTACGAAAGGGGGATCGGGGGGGGGGGCTCATAGTTTAGGTAAATGGGTTTTTCATGCTGAATTAACTGTTTTGGTTCAATTTTTGGATATACGTTCATCCTAAAAAAACGCTTGCCTGATTAGTTTTGGGAAGGGACGATTACCCCCCCCCCCCATCCGTCCTCAATTAGATGAATGGGTTTTTACGCAGAATTATCCAACGTGTGTCAAATTTGCATATAGGATCTTTTCGATAAGGCTTATGTATAGTATAAAATGCCTGAAGAGATTCTAGGAGTTTAAGGGTTAAGTATAGAGGGGGAACGGGGGATAACCTTTCTTAAATTAAATTAATGGCTTTTTACGCATAATTATCCGATTTGCTTAAAATTTTGAACATAAGTTCATTATGATAAGGCGTATCTTAGATTAGTTATGTGTTCTTCTGCTTATTTTAAAGTGGGGAAGGAGCAATTCTCCCCCTCAAACTAGATAAATATGTTTTTATGCAGAATTATCCCATGTATTTCAATTTTAAATATAGGTTCTTTCTGGTAAGGTCAATTCCGGAATAGTTTTAAGGATTTAATGGCTAAGTATAAAGGGGAGATGGAGGAAACCCCTCTTAAATTAAATAAATGGCTTTTTATGCAGAATTATCCGATTTGCTTCGAATTTTGGACATGGGTTCATTATGATAAGACGTATTTCTGATTAGTTATGGGGTTCTATTGGTAATTAAAAAGGAGGGCAGAGCACTAAACACCAGGACCTCGGTCCTACACTACTCTCTAGGTACGAGCCCAGATACGAACCCCATGTGAATTATCCCATGTATTTCAATTTTAAATATAGGTTCTTTCTGGTAAGGTCAATTCCGGAATAGTGTTAAGGATTTAATGGCTAAGTATAAAGGGGAGATGGAGGAAACCCCTCTTAAATTAAATAAATGGCTTTTTATGCAGAATTATCCGATTTGCTTCGAATTTTGGACATGGGTTCATTATGATAAGACGTATTTCTGATTAGTTATGGGGTTCTATTGGTAATTAAAAAGGAGGCAAGAGCACTAAACACCAGGACCTCGTTCCTACACTACACTCTAGGTACAATCCCAGATACGAACTGAACTAAATTGAGACAAGACTTGCTCTTCTCAAATCACTGTGTTCCCCCAATGTCAACCCCCTTTGGAGCTTATCCATTGGACACATTCTATATTCCTTTCTTGATTAGTGACATGTTGCTTGTCTGCTCATCATTCACCTACATCACTGACAGATGAACACGCCTCTCAGCAATCTCCTCTTTCTCACACACCACCTGCAGAGGATTATCTGTCAATTCTTCCTTCAACAAAGAAAGAATGTCACCTTGAAAATTCTAGTACACAGCCATACAATACACAAAAGATTAAGATAGAGAAATAACGGAAATTCCATGCTGTAGCAGGTGTGGTCTCAGAACCTGACAATAATGAACACCCAATCAAAATTTGAATCAAATCAGATAATTCTGCGTAAAAAGTCATTTATTAATTTAAGGGGGGGGTATCATCCGTTCCCCCAGTGTTAAACTTAGCCATTAAACATTTAAAATTGTTCTGGGATTCACTTTATGAGAAAGAACATATATCCAAAATATGAAATATATCGGATAAGTGAGCTTAAAAAACAATTTATCTAATTTAAGGGGGGGGGGAATAATCACCCGCCCAAATTATTAATTCGCAAAATAACCCCATATGTAATCAGGGATACGCCTTTTCATAATGGTTCTATAATCCAAAATTTGAAGCAAATCTGATAATTCTGCGTAAAAAGTAATTTAATTTAAGGTGGGTTATATTCTATTCCCCTTCTATACTTAGATATTAAATCCGTAAAACTATTCAGAGATCCACCTTATCAGAAAGAACCTATATTTAAAATTTGAAATACATGGGATAATTCTGCATAAAAACCTATTTTTCTAATTTAAGGGGGATATAATTGCTCGCCCCCCTTTATAATAAGCAGAAGAACCCCATAACTAATCAGAGATACCTCTTATCATAATGAACCTATGTCCAAAATTCTAAGCAAATCGGATAATTATGCGTAAAAAGTTATTAATTTAATTTTAGAAAGGTTATCCCCCGTTCCCTCTCTATACCTCTCTTCCATTAGAACTCCTAAATCTCTTCAGACATTATATACTATATATAAGCCTTATCGAAAAGAACCTATATGCACACGTTGGACAATTCTGCATAAAAACCCATTCATCTAATTGAGGACGGATGGGGGGGGGGGTAATCGTATCTTCCCAAAACTAATCAGGCAAGCGTCTTTTCAGAATGAACGTATATCCAAAAATTGAACCAAAACAGTTAATTCAGCATGAAAAACCCATTTACCTAAACCATGAGCCCCCCTCCCCGCTCCCCCTTTCATACTTAAGCAATGAATCCCCAAAATCAATAATAAATTCCCAAAATCAATTGTTTGTCACTTTTTTCCTTGTCACTTTTTTTCCGCGTCACTTTTTTTCCTTGTAACTTTTTTTCCGCTTTTGTAGTTTATGTCAATTTTTTCCGATAACTTTTTTTCCGGTCACTTTTTTTCCTAGATTCGCTTTTCCACCTTCAACAGCTCGAAATTTTCCGATACAATTTCAGGCACATTTTTATAAGTAGAAACATGAAACTTGCTGAGGGGATTCTTGAAGAGACGTATGAGGCGCCATGTGATGTCCTTTAACGCTCAATTCATTAGTAATTCATTTATAAACAATTATTTTCTCAGCGTGACCCTTTTTTTTTCGTTCGCAGATCTCCCACTTCGGAAAATTTGGACCAACACGCCGTTTTTAGCAGCATTTTTTTTGCAACATTTTCTACATTTATCAAAGAATCGACAATCATGGCATCTTGTGTACTTTCCAAATAAGTGATTTTGAAAGTTTGGTGTATTTGAGAGCAAAAATGAATTCAAAAATAAATCGGAAAATGTCCGTTAAAACTAATAGATGAGATTCCTTAACTTCAAGTGGTACCCCATGATCTTTATTTGCAGTTTCAATATTCTGGTCCTGTATTGAGGTATAAATAAAAAAAAAAAATTAAGACAATTCATGTATTTTCCTTTATAGAGTATTATAGAATATTTATAGAAAATTTTGGATTTAAATATCTGGTATTCCAAAAGTAACTGAAAAATACTTAACGCAACTCATATACTTTACTCCTTGTACTTCAATTACAGAGCTAATCCTCCGTAATCAGATTTACAGCCAAATTTTGTCACAGGCATGAGCAATCAGTGGCACCATCCTATATGAGCCCGTGAGGCGCGAGAGAGCACCCAATAATCTGAGCGCCGTGCCTATTTATTTTTATTTAATCGGCTCGTGTATATTTATTTTTTATAATATTTCGTGTTATTTATTACTTACCCATCATACGTAGTATAGGGTAAGTCTTGCAATCGTTTTGAACACATCGAAAATTTTTTTTGACGAATTTACACGTTTCGGACGCTGGAGATTCCGAAAAACATTTTTAGAAAAAAAAAATTGCCGTCCGTTCGTCTGTGTGTCTGTCTGTCTGTAACCGCTCTATCTCCCGAACAAATTGAGATAGAGACTTGAAATTTTGTATATACTTAGTATGTAAGAATGGGACGAAACCTATTTAATATCAGTAACCTCGATTATCCGGAACTATTTTTTTCGGACTCTCGAAAAATTCGTTCTGATGAAAGGTATATAAAATTTTTCGAATTCTTTTATTTTAAGGAATGGATGTAAAAGGCAATAAAATAACCCAAATTTTGCATAAAAAACGAAGTCAGTCTGATTATTAGTTGTTGAGCTATTTTTAATCCTGTTTTCCACATTCTTTGATTTTTTATGACCCTGTATTTCATTCAAATTTCAATTCAAAGATATCTTTTAATTGGAAATGAGATACGTAATTCGATGCAAGAAACCGTTAGTGAATATGATTATTATTTTTGGAGTTATAAGGATGTTTCTTTTACTCAATTCAGTGCTACTTGAATAGTTTGGCGTTTCATACAATTTATCGAAATTGGGCCATCAGAAATTCATTAATAGAGCATTATTATGTGTTAAAAATACTTAAATATATGTTTATATTTTGTTTTGGAATTGCAATGCATTTTATAAATTGTTTACATGTGTTATGTTTTCATATATTGTGTTATGCATATCCATGATGGGTAAGTATTACGGTGGCCTCCTTTGATTTTATTGACGTTCTCAAAATAATTTTGTTCGAAAAATAGTAAAATCCTCAATTGAACTTACAGGAGAACTGAAAACTTTTTTCGAGGATGTATAATTAAATTTCTTTCAAAGATAGATTTCCTGCATATTTTGCATCAGATCTGCATTGTATTATAATTTCACTTTATATTATATTTAATAGCCTGTCATTTAATATTTTCAAGTTTTAGTTATTTATTTAAAAATAAACAATTTTTTTGCTACTTATAATAAATATTAATGTATTTATAAATAAGAACTTATGTTAATTCAATTTAATTAAATTATAATAACTTTATATTTTACTTCGAAAAACAATAACTTGACGTCGGATTATTGCTTTTGTTCATTCGCTTCTCCCCCACTCTTTTCTACATACACTCCTAGTAAGGATGAAAAACTTTATTTTATTCTACTGAAAACATTTTTAAGTCCATCCTATATTTTACAAAAGTTGGCGCTACTGTGAGCAATCCTAGCAACGTTTATTTTCAAGTATATCAGAATTACAATCCTTATTCACCAAAAAGGAGCGATTTTTACATATTTTGAGAAAAAGTTTATCATTTTATTTTTTAATGCATACATTTTTTCTTTCTTTAATAAAACTGAAATTTATGAATTTAATTAATTATTGTAACAAAATTTACGTCCTTTTATTAAACAATAATTCTTAAGTGTAAAATGAAATGAGACACTATGAAAGACAACGCTTTATTGATGGGAGTACGCAGAAAAAGAAGTGCAAAGGAAGTTCACACTTGTGAATTGTTGGGAATAATGATATATAGTAAGAGAATTTTCTTCTTGTAAGGATCTTCTTTCTAAATGCCATCTACTAAATTTTTCATTAATCCTTACTTTTTTAAGGTCTTCGCAGCACTTTATTTTTTGTGCTGTTATTGGAATGCGCAATACTACCTTCACCATATCAAAGGTTTCGAAGATCTTAATCACGGTAAATAATGAAAAAAAAGTTTATTATTTACATTTGAATTCCAACAGATATATTTTAAATTACAGCTTAGTATTTTTATTCTTAATTCTTAGTGTTTAAAATTTAAATGAACAGTAAACAAATGGGAAACGTATAAAAATGCTGTTTCTTTCAGCAATTTTTTGCGTTTGGCCTTTATAATATAGATAGTTTGGACCTAGGAAAAAAAGTGACCGGAATAAAAGTTATCGGAAAAAAGTGACAAACTTTAGAAGCGGAAAAAATGTGACACGGAAAAAAGTTACCGAAAAAAGTGACAAGGAAAAAGTTATGGGGAAAAGGTGACAAGGAATTGATTTTAGGGAATTATAATTGATTTTGGAGATTCATTGGTTAAGTATGAAAGGAGGATCGGGGGAAGGTTCATAATTTAGATAAATGGGTTTTTCATGCTGAATTAATTGTTTTGGTTCAATTTTTGGGTATACGTTCATACTGAAAAGACGCTTGCCTGGTTAGTCTTTGGAATGGACAATTACCCCGCCCCCTCATCCGACCTAAATTAGGTAAATGGGTTTTTATTTAGAATTATCCAAAATGTGTCAAATTTTGAATATAGGCTCTTTCTGATAAGGGTTATATATGAGGGGCTGAATATGAGCGTAAATTACTTAAACGTGGTACTTAAATAAGTTATGCATTTTTATGCTGAACTGCATTCAATTTACTGAGAAATATTTGCAGAACATAGATAAAAGGATATACAGGGCCACACAAAGAATTCGGTACGTGGACGCCTATGAATGATAATTTATGAGAATGTGATTTCCGTTGTTTTAAAAGTGTTTTAGTTTACAATAAACTTTAGTTAATGCCAACGTATAATAAATGTACAAGGTAAGTTACAAGGCTGAACAAAAGTATTCAAGTATGTATCCATATCCATCTAATAGTATGAACTGTTGAAACAAAATTTCAAGCTACTGGGCATTTTCTTGCTAAACTAAATTTTCCCTTTATATTAACTGACAGATAAAATACAGGGCTGTTCAAAAATACTGGAATACATATTTAGGTATATTTGGCTATACACTATTATTTCCCGAAATAACGAAGTTTTGTTAAAGATTTCATGAAGTGTTGGAAAGTGCTTCATAATCTATGCTTAATGTATGATTTTTCTTACTTGTTTAAAATACTGGAATCACTTTCATTTTTATGCGTTAATTTATTTTTATATTGCAATAAAAACTTTTTTTCCACTTTTTTTTTAACAACTTTTTTTCCGCTTTTGTAGTTTATGTCACTTTTTTCCCCAATAACTTTTTTCCTGTCACTTTTCTTCCTAGATTCTTTTTCTCCTGCTTTTCGACCGGTTTTTCTGCTTTCGTCCGGAAATGTGCTCAAAAACATTCACTTTGAAAGCTTGTTATGAAATATCTATTGTGTTTTTAAAAAACAAAAGAATGAGTGCAATTAGACAGTTTCTGAATAACAACACCTGCTAGTTTCATGCATTTTCGAAGAAAAATAAATTAAAGCATGTGTCACAAAGTTGCCCTTTTGGGTTTAAGAACACCCTTAAAGATTTATACTATTTTATTAAGTGATAAGAAATTAATAAATTGTATAAATAAATAAAATTAAATGTTTAAAATTATACTTATTAACAAGAATTTAGTTTTAAAATGATAATATTTTATTATCCGCCATTACTGACATTATTGCCATGTACCCCCAGCAGATTCGCTATATATCCCCAAGGATACGCGTACCCTGGTTGGGAACCACTGCGCTAAGAGAATGATACAAATCAGCCACTTGTTACCACTTCAGTTTTCATCACTGATTTATGGATAAGTTCAATATTTATCAATTCTTTGACAGGCCTTGTCCCTTTTTATACTTAGAAAACTAATTTCTTAATCCTTATTTTTGAGGCTATGACAGATTCCGAGATAACTTACAAAGCTCCTCCTCCCTCCTACCCCCTCTCTCTCTTATGAGATAAGGTTAACAGTACATATTATTATCAGACTTATTTAAATATGTGATTTATAAGGTGCGCTTTTTTCCGGTGCGCTTTTTCCGGTGCGCTTTTTTCCGGGTGCGCTTTTTTCCGGGTGCGCTTTTTTCCGGGTGCGCTTTTTCCGGTACGCTTTTTTTCCGGGGCGCTTTTTTCCGTGCGCTTTTTTCCGCCTACCGTCATGAATAGTTTGCTTGGATGGCCACTTCACTTTTCATATGCCAAACGGACAATTTTAGTCAAAATTATTATTATTATTTTTAAATAAAACTGCATATAAAAGTCACACTTTTAAAGAAATCATTTCAATAATAATAATAATAATTGAGGGATGAGTTGCATTGAAGTATATAGTATTTTGAAATGACTTTAGTGAAAATTAAATTAACAACACAAAGGGCTGAGCAAGTAAAACGTTATAAACTTTTTCGTAATATTGGACCCCTCTCCCCCTTTCGAGATCATTCGCTATCATACATCTAATCCCCTCCCCCCCCCAGGTAATAATATCGCTATCGAAATGCTTATTTTTATTTATTTATTTTTCTTTAGAATTTATTTCTTTTGTTTGGAATTATAAATAAAGCCGGTTACATATATTTTTCGTATGATTTATTGATTCAAATGATTCAATATTAATCAAAGCAACAGTATGAAAATATTTCTGTATCATTTTATTAAAGGTTTTCTCAAATCCAAAAGAGATTCAGAAACGCATAAGATTAGCAGGTGTTTTTATTAAGAATCTATGTAATAGAATGGCGTTAACCATTTTTTTGATGTAAGCAATTTAAGAATATACTGCCAAAGTGAGCGTTTTGAATCGGATTTCCAGAAGCGGCAGCATGGGAAGAGAGAAAAATCTTTAACCACGTGACAAGAATGTCTTATATCTCATCTAATCTATATAAGTATCTTATTTACCAAAAATGGAAAACTATATTCGATTCCAAATCTCTTCAATAGTCAAGCTTGTCAATTTTATATTACAGTTAAAAACTAGTCGGAAAATGTGTCAAACTTTCGCGTTGTTGAGAAGTGAGTTTAAAAGCCACCAAGAAGTATATTTCCGATGATTAAGTTAACATAAGTTCTTTATTTATATTAATAATTTTACAATCATGTTATCTACCCTAAATGTCTTAAGAATAATTAAGTTTGGTTCCGGCCCGGTTCGACTATATACAGAAAAACGATTCAAGCCTAATCTCGACCCAGAACGAGTCTGCTAAAAAAATATTATGCCTGGATTAGACACAAAGTAACTCTCCGATGCCAATCTCTTCATTGTATAAGTTGCAATTTTGTATTGATGTTGTCAAACTAGTATCGACATGTGATGCGCGTTTAAACTTATTCACATTAAAGCCATGTTCTTTGAAAATAACTCATGTTTCATCGTTTTTATTAAAATATTTATAACGGATCGGGAGCCCTGCTAAATTTTTTTATTGGTCCGGCCCGGCCTGTATGGTCTGTTCATTTTTATTTTTACTGGTCCGGCTAGCTTATTTTGTTTGTCGGCCTGGCTTGGGCTCCGCACGGGCCTCTAAGGTTTATGATTCAAGAGTTATATCAAAAATTAAGTATATTTAAAATTTAAAATTTAAATTTTCTAAAAAATGTTTTGAGTTTGTCAGTACTTCTTTTTTTCTTTTTAACATTATATAATATCATATAAGTACATGTTTCATGTATAAAAAAAAAAAAAAAAAAAAAAAAAAAAAAAAAAAAAAAAAGAGAGAGAGAGAGGGGGGGGGGGGAGATAAAGAATTATTTGAAAATATCTGCAAATAATAAAAATAATAGTAAAAGAATCTGTGTTTCGAACCTTATATTAGTAGGCTTCGTTAGAATATAAAATTGCTTCATAAAAGCTCTGAAAGCTGATTATATATATATATTTTTTTTTTTTTATCGGTTTTAAAAATATTTTTTGAGTTTTTTTTAATCTTTAGAATGTATCGTCCCTTGATTCCAACAAGTATTTCTTAAGACAACGAACCCCCCCCCCCTCCCCATACTATTTATTTTTATTTATTTATTTATTTCCGAAAAAAAAAATCAATTTTAGCACATAGTGGCTGCTCAATACTGTTTTTTAATTTAATGGCGCCTTAGCATCCAAAACACAAAACAAATTTTACTTTGTCAGTTAAGTCAATATTTCTTTCATAAAATAAGCGCTGCTTCTTAAATAATTTAAAAATGGGATTTTTAAGATTAAAGGTAATTTAAGCTGCTTAAATAAATAAATAAATAAATAAATAAATAAATAATAAATAAATAAAAAAATCCAAAATTTTCAAAATTACTATGAAAATCACACATTATACTTATTAAAAGAAAATTTGTATTTTCTTAGACGAGATTCTTTAGAAAAAATCTTAATTTAAAAAAAAAACCAATATTTTTTTAGGTGCATTTGTAATTATGTAAATACGTTGCACCTATGGCCGTCGTTCAATCCTTCCGTACGCATATAACAATATATTGAAAATTTGAAATATAAAATGAAAATTGAATTCATAGTTTAATCACAGGAGCAATAAAAAATTTTCCTTTACACTAAGGACAATGGGAAAAAAATAGTTTCAAGTGCAACTCAATGGTGTTACGCTCATTCGAACATAGAATTTATGTGTATCTATGTAAGTATATACTAAAATATATATTCTGCACAATCTGCGATGCAACGAATATTTATTATTAATTCATAAGGCCACGCAAAAGTATTCCATAACATGTAATGGTAGGAGAAACATTGTTTAGGGCGCGTTTTAATATTAAACTATATCACATTTTATGAAATTGATATACGTTGCTACGGTTTACTACAAGTTACTTCCTGTATAATAGAAAACAGATAATATTTCCAGGGATACACAAAAAATTTTGGATACTCTATTTTATCCGAAGTTCTGTATACTATTACACCAAGACCTGAACATTTTTAAAACTTCCTTAGTACGAACACACATTATTTGCCGCGCTTGACGTACAATTTTCAACCTGTTTGTCACTAAATTGGCAAACATACGAGTTTAAAATTATTTCATTTTATTCCAAAATAATAGTGTTAAAAGGTGAAATAATTAAAATAAAAAAAAGAATTCATTTAATAATCCTCTATCTTTATCGATAAATATGCTCTGGTGTGAAATATACAGCTTTACAAGTTTTATTTTGCTGCAAAAGTCAAAGTAGTAGTGAAATTTACTTAGGCAAAGCACTTATCTTAGACTTTTCGTGTTTTTTTTTATTATTATTATTATTATTATTATTATTATTATTATTTTTTTTTTTTTTTTTTTTTTTTTTTTTTTTTTTAGTATACCGTTTTTCTATTTTGATTATTAATATTCGTTGAAATGATTCAAAGTGATAATAATAATAATAATAATGCTTTTTTGAAAACAAACCTATTTTTGTTTGAATGACTGACTTGTTGTAATAGGAAAAAGTAAATAAATAAAAATAATTTTATTATAGTTTTCTTTTGTGAGTAATATTTGATTTATTTTCATTCATAATTATCAAAAATTACATTTGCTATTGAAAATGAATTGTAGTAAAATTCATTAAAATTAACTTCCAAAATTCAGCTTCTATAATACACTCAATTAGGACATTAACATTTTTTATGTAGCATTTTAGACATCCCACATTTAGCTATCAATTTTTACATTCGTATAACGAAAAAATATATTTCTAATGTAAATTTTTAAAAGAAATATATGGTAGATTTGTGCTTTTTTTATCCCTTCGATTATGAAATGCTAACGAAACACAAAATGTTATTTTATAATATTATACAAAAATTGCAATAGTTTAAAATTTGTGTTTTGCAGAAAATTCACAGAACTACGTAAAACATATACGAAAAATAATTTTGTACGAATTTAGAGTGAACAAAATGGACTGGCTGTCGAATACAGGATCAAGATTAATTATATCCTGTAAAGAGCCAGTCGCGCGGTCTGAAAATGTTTTGTTGCAATCGGCGTCGACCCAAAGAGAAGAAAAGCAGAGGTTCGCCCCAAGCATTTTTTGATGCACCCACAGACTTCTTTGTAAGAAAACAATCACAGAGGGTTTTGTGTAAATAGTTTTTGTTGTGTTTATCCCCATCAGCATTGTGAACAGAACTGCGTGTGAGAAGTGGGGGTTTACATATATACCTATTTAAAAAAATAAAAAAGCGTTAACTAAATTTGCAGAATTTTGCTGCTTAATTAATTAAGACGGAGGTTACCTTTGAATTTTGAATACAGCGTTGATCGCTAAGCTCTTTTCTTATTAATTTTACGTTTTCAACATTAAAATTATAATTTAGAATATTTTCTTATCTAAACTTGTTATTTTCTGAAGTATCCATTGAATCATTTTTATTTTTAAACAGGTAAATTTCATAGACATTGTTATTCATATAATAATTTGAGAAGCGCTTTCTTTTATACTTATATAGACAAAACTTCTGGGAAAAGAGAGAGAGAGAGAAAAAAAAAGAGCACTGAAATAGACATTTTGAACTGATTTTACAGACAGGATTGCAGGAAGCAATTCAAGAAAAACTATTCAAGAAAGCAATTAAAGATGTCATAAATACAATGCTAAATCAAAACCACTATAGTTTTCAAAGCACGTAAACAATAATTTCCACTAATTCTATGCTTTTACATATAAATTTGACAGAAAGATCAACTTTGTTGACTGTAAACTTTTAATTTTTTTTAATTATTATTGTTATTATCAGAGGTCACTTTCATGTTTTCACATGCACAAACACAATTTTAATATAGTAGACTCACTAATTTATTGTATATTACATATGCTGTAATTTATTTGTCTTTATTCTAGTTATTTCTCTGTGTTTCTCATTTAAAAATACTTATTTCCATGGATACACTAATTTAGACATCACCTGACCAATATATTTTTCAGAAATCGTTCTTTATTGTTAACTGTTGACCAGAAATATTCTTAAAATATATTTATTTATCTCCCTGAAAACTTTCCTACCGTCTTGAAACTTATAAAATTATGGTAGCAATATTACCGAGTCTTAATTAATTTTAAAATTCACACCAAATCTTTTTTTATGCAAAAAAGGGAAATATTTGAATTATTGCATATATTTAATATTAGCTTTGTTTTTAAATCAATTCTAACAAATAGTTTGATTTTCTGATAATTTTTTAGTGATATTTAATAAAGTATCAAAATTCTTATGCAACGCATGTTATTGTTTTTTTTTGCTAAGCAGATAAAAATATCTTTTAGCATGCTTTTATAAATAAAAGAGAAAATAATATTTAAAAAACTTTTTTCAGCATCTAAAAAGAGCTTTTATCTATAAAATGATAATGTATTTTAAACTTCTAAATAAAAGGATACATTAAAGTCACATATTTCTAGAAGTCGAATAATTTTATAAATATCGAGAGAATTTTTAAAAAGAAATAATGCGCCACGTAAAACTTACCGAAAGGTATTTAACACAAAAAACAATTATTTGTAAAGTTAAAGCAGTTTTGTTTAATGTATCTTTCTATTTAAAAAATAAGTCGGGAAAGTAATCCCCAGGGGGGGGGGGGCGCTGAGCAACCCATAGCACCCCCTTAGCTATGGCCGTTCCTCTAATCTAAACATACATTACTACTCGAATGTCACCGAAAATATTTTTGTAGTTTACACATATAGAGTGGAGTTGAATTTTCGTTTCTCTCAACCTCAAAAAATATCTAAAAGAAATCCTTCGTGTTCTGTATTTTTTCTGGAGTCGTTAAGGTATTTAACTTCTCAACAACTTTTCAAATTTTTCACAAAATTATTGTGGAAAATAGTGGAATGGTTTTTAATTAAAAATCTGTTCTTCATATTTTCAAGATATACGTATCTTGAAAAGGGGGGAAAATATTTTTGAAACTTATTATTAAATACAATCCAACCATGTCAAATGCATTCAAAATATTTTAAGTGCAAAAACGAATTTTTGATGTTCATTCCTCCCAAAAAAATTGCTTGCACGAAATCCTTAATATTTTTCCTGAACCGCATTAAGTTTTCTGTTAGTGAGTTTTCAGTTTATAAATTTAAGAAATATACGAGAGAACAAGCTTAAAAAAAGAAAAAAAAAAAAAAAAAAAGGAAAAATCAAAATTTTGGGACTTGCATACCTTAAGAAAAAATTTTACTACAGTTTTGGAATCTGTTTGCCTATACGAATCAATTTATATTTCGGAAAATCTTTTTGGTTGGACATTCCCCTTGCAGTTTTAACTATACCATTTATTTTATATATCAGTGCTAAATAACTTATTATTCTCTTCCTCTAATTTTTGCACAATTCTGCACAAAAATCCCAATTTTTCCAATCGCGGCCTAAAAATTCGACATTATTTTTACCCTTTATTAACTAGTGAAAATTTCGAAATTGAATGTATGAATCGGCACTTTTGCCTTGAACCTCCACTTAGAATTTTGTAATTCTGCTTGAATTTTTAATTCTACTGGGTTGCAATACTTGTTCTAATATATTGGCTACCTCAAAGGGACAATGAATAAAATATCCCTAAATCGAGCGTTTGTACGCACTGCTTGCTTCCTGTAAGAAAATATACGTAAGAAATTACTTTTCAGAAGCAAGTACGTACAAACACGGAGTACTTAGCCCCAGTAGATTCACTTTGGGCACCGTCCTTTAATTTTTTCTGACTCTGAGTTATTCTGTTTCTAAAATTATGAAATAATTCACTGACACCAGAATTTACAAACGAATTTATTAGGAAAAAAGTACATGCTTATTTTCACGTGCGCTAAAAAAGTTAATTTTTTATTAAATTTTCTGAGCGGCTGTCTGAGTGGCTGTTCTGAGTGGCTGTATTGTAAACTCAAATACCAATATGGGTACCAATATTGTAAAAATATTGTTAGATATTTTGGTGTTGTTAAAGTGGTAAAACTGCGCCAAAAAGAATTCGACAATTTTCAAATTTTTTTCTTATTCAATATCTACTCAATATCGGGATATTTAAATATTGTATAAATTAATTTTTGGTGCGTTTGTTAGTTCAGATCTAAAAATCTCATTGAAAACCAGACTCATAAATGTGCCACCTATGATTTTTATAAGTCTTACGTTTCTGTTTAGATTGTGGATCGCACGTTTAATTATCATAAAAATTTTAAAAATTATCCGCCAATATGTATGCGCATATCCATTAGATATCTACACCGGCCGAAATTTCCATGCCCGGTCTCGGTCTGATCTATAGAAAAATATTCGGCCTGCCCCATATAAAAAAATTATTGGCCCGACCCGAACGATATAATGTCTAAAAGTTCCGCCCAAACCGGGCCCAGGCCAGAAAAAAGTTAAAATTTCGGCCCGAGCTCCGTACGGCCCTTCTGGAATGAATTTCTACAAAGCATTGATAATTAAAGAGGAGTAGTTTTGACCAAAAAAAAAAAAAAAAACCTTAGACCCCCCCCCTTTTTTTTCTTTTTTTTTCATATTTATAATCTTCATTTATAAACAAGTGCCGCAGTCTGCAATAATTATATTTTTAATGAAACTCTGTTTATTGTATGTAAACGTTTCAAATATCATTAATAATATTAATCTCTATTCTATGAAATGGTGACATGAAAAAAAAAAATAAATAAAAAAAAAAAAAAAAAATAAAAAAAAAAAAAAAAAAAAGGTACATAGTATAATCTTTTAAGACGGAATCGCATTAAAAAAATTGCAAACACAAGCTTTTTTTTTAAGCATGTGTAAATGTATTGCATGTTTCTCACATATTACTGTATTCATTTTGCATGGATGACACATTTTTCAGTTTAAATCAAAATTCAGTCTTAGGCAGGTTCTTTTTCATACGTTTAACTGTATTTTAAAGTAGTTATATTTTAATATCCCAAGAAATCTGCGATCCTTTAAAAATAATAAATTTTAATGTTTAATTGTAGAATAATAGCGATTTAAAAATAAAAGAATTTTTTACAAAAATTTTTGGGCCAGTCCAGATTTTATTGATCTTTGAACAGACATAATCACGCCAAGAACATGATTTTCATACGGGCTGGCTCAAAGCCGGAACTGGATATTTTGATCCGTGAAATCTTGAAAGAATGAAGTCAATTCCAGCGTCGTACAAAAAAAAAAAAAAAAAAAAAAAAAAAAAAAAAAAAAGCACATAGGCATCTGGCCTGGCGCCCGGCCCTATCTCAGGGCCGTAGGAAGATGTTTTGAGGCCCCCCCCCCGAAAAATATTACTTTGCCCCCCCCCCCCTCCCACATTAAACTGAATTTTTTGAGAAATATTTAAAGTTATATATTGAAGTTTCCGTATGAGTTTCAAATTATAATAATGTAATGAACAAATTTATTAATTAGCATAAGTATTTAAAATCATTATTAAAATTATTATAATTTTCATAACTCTGCAAAAATAAGAAATAAATATGCATTGCTTAAAGATCAATTAATAACGTTAAAATAAAATTTGTCAACAATTTTACAAATAAGCACATGACCCTAGGATTTTATTACAAAGTATAGGAATTAAATAGATTACATAAACACATAATTCCAGCAGTTTGCTATTTAACCCTCTGACAGTCTTGCAAAAGGGCAAAATTGTAATGTTGTTTTCTCTGCATTTTCTTTTAATTGCTAAAAAATATGATTCTTTCAAAATTATAGAAAAATCTTATTTACGAATATGAATGTTATCCTTGAGTGTGTTAATCATTGCACAATGTATTAAAAATTTATTAAATCAACTGAGTTATATCATTTTAATTATTGCTTGCATTGCAGTGAAACCTGGAGCTTAGGGAACGTCTATAGACGGGCTTGTCAGTGAGAGGGTTTTAAGGGGCTACTTCAGTTGCGCAAAAAGACCCATTCGCTAATGCATGGAAGAATAGAATAGAATACTATGCAGGCATGGGATTCTACCTGAGATTCAGGATTTCCTGCATTTTTTGTTATTTTCCGCTTTTCTGGTTTTTTATATCTTCAAAGGATTGCAAAAAAAGCATGACTTTCGTCAAAAGATCTCGAAAAAAGCGCGATCTTCATTTTAAAAAATCGCGGAATAAAAAACGATTTTCGTCAAAAAATCCCCCCAAAAACGCTATTTTTGTGAAATGATAGCAAATAAAACGTTATTTTCGTTGAAAGATAGCGAAAAATGCTATTTTTGTAAAAAATACCGCGAGAAAAAAGCGATTTTTGTCAAAATAACGCTAGAAAAGCGCGGTTTTCGAGCAAAATTCTTGAGAAAACACGATTTTTGCATAAAACCGTAAGAAAATCAAGATTTTCGTCAAGATAGCGAGAAAAAAGATTTTCATTAAAAAATCGCTAGGAAAACGCAATTTTTGTCAAAAGATCACGAGAAAAATGCGATTTTCGCCAAAAGATCGCGAAAAAATGCTATCTTAAGGAAGAAAAAATCGCGAAATAAAAAACGATTTTCGTCGAAAGATCACGAAATAAATACTATTTTCCGTCAAAAGATCGCAAAAAACGCTATTTTCGTCAAAAGGTCGTGAAAAAATGCTATTTTTATTAGAGAGAGACAGCGAGAGAAACGCGATTTTCGTCAAAATAACGCTAGAAAAACGCGAGTATCATTAGAAAAAAATCTCAAGAAAAACGTAATTTTCATCAATAAGACCGCGGGGAAAACACTACTTTCAACAAAAGATCCCAATAAAAATACGATTTTCCTCAAAAGGTCGCGAAAAAAAATACTATTTTTATCAAATTACCGCGAGAGAAACGCGGTTTTGTCAAAATAACGCTAGAAAAACGCGATTTTCATTTTAAAAAAATCTCGACAAAAACGCGATTTTCATCATAAGACCGCGATGAAAACACTACTTTCGTCAAAAGATCGCAATAAAAATACGATTTTCGTCAAAAGACTGGAAGAAAAACGAGATTTTCGTCAAAAGCTCGCGAGAAAACCGCGAATTTCGGCATAAGATCGTAAGAAAAACCGTGATTTTCGTCAAAAGATAGCAATAAAAACACGATTTTCATTAAAAGATAGCAAAAAACCTGAATTTTCCTGGAAAAGATCGCAAAAACGCGATTTTTGTCAAAAAGATCGCAAAAAATGCGAATTTTCGTCAAAAGGATTGCAATTAAAACGTGATTTTCGTCAAAAGATCGCGGAACAATGCAAATTCCGCCAAACGATAGCAGAAAAAATGCAAATCTCGCCAAAGAACTGCAGAAAATTTGTTCCAATATTAATGTTTTCAACAACTTTTTTTCGGAGCTGAGTGGCAAATTAAAACATTAACTTACCATGTTTGAATAACTAATGTTTTGAGTGAAAATATGTTAAAATTTAAATTGGACAACTAGCTGTGTAAATCATTGCATCAGAAGTATGAACTTAAAATAGAAACTTTCATTTCATAACTACTTTTAATATTTCCATAAATGGATTCACTTTGACCATCCCCCCCCCCCCCCAGTCCCAAATAAAAAATAAATAATATAAAACAGGATTTAAACAAAAAAACTGACAGTTTTGTTGCGAATAAAGTAACCTTTTTAATTGTCTATACGTGCGCTATTTAAAATAATTTCTCATTTTCCGGTTCACGCGCTTTTCCGCTTTTTTTTAAAACTTATTGGATAGGTCAGTATTGTGCAGTTAATGTGAAGAATGACCTATTCTTTAAGAACATAATATTCCAATGTTTTAAAAGAAAACACCTTTTGTCGCTAGCAGCTCTATACACAAAAACCCATGGCCAAAAAGAGTGGGGGGGAATCGAGTAAGAAAATAAGGATTTCCAGTTTCTGCATTTTTAATATCTAAACAAGGTTTTTTGATAAAAACAGGGCCCAGTTAAAGCTATGGGGACCCTGGCGTAAACATCATTCTGAATCCCTCCACTCCCCCCCCCCTCTGCGCCTTCTATCTATCTGTAGATTTTTTTGTGAATAATGTAGAAGTGGTGAGCACAAAAAAAAAAAAAAAAAAAAAAAAACAGATTGTATGCATGCATAAATTTTGGTACTCGATACGGCTCACATCTATATATGAGATACAAAAAAATTAGTCACAGCTTTAATTAAGAATATTACTTTGATAATTATAGAAAAAATGATAAATTGGTTGACTTAAATATTTCTTTGCAAATTTTTACTTTGCTTACCTACGTTACGTACATTACAAGATGTCTAAAAAAGAAGGTTCAAAATTGGTCATAATTAATGATTTTAACTTATCACGTTATGAGGAAAAAATTCTTTTAAAAGCTATAGGAAACTATGTTGTTATAATCAGGGCGTGACTAAGTAAGGCCCATACAGGGCAACTGCATCGGACGTCGGGGCTCCCGATTGAGGGGGCCCACTCAAGGACAAATATATATATATATATATATTGTTATGGCTAACTAATAAAAAAGGCCAAAATTCACCAAAATTCTTTATTTATCTATTTATTTTTAACTTTATTGGGGCTCTTTTTCTCATCTCTGCTCTGCTTTCGAACCTCATGCCCCCCCTCCCCCTAAATGTAACTGTTACATCACAAGTGTATTTACATTTTAATAGTTCACATTTATTCTTATAGTTCTATAACCGAAAAAAAAATGTATTTGATAGTTTCTTAAAGTTATCTTTTTTGTGCTATTCTGTATATAAATGCGAATAGTACTTGGTACGAAATTTACGTATAAAGACAATTAGGGTAAAGTTTAGTTTTAGACACTTCTTTTAATTCAAGAAAAAATCCAAAAGGTAGAATGAGGGCCTCCCCGAATAACGTTTACCCCAGGGCCCCTTACAATCTAAATCAGGCCCTGGTTGTAATGAAATTTTAATCATTTGTTTTCTAATGATATACTTTGTTTTCTGTGTATGTGGAGGGAATACTAGAAGCAGAGAGGAAAAGGGAAACCACACTCCCTTCCTAAATGTTTGAAAACATATGAATTTTGGTCACTTTTGGCACATTTTAACTATTTGGCACCCTTTAATGAAAATCTTGATTATTGGGGGGCCCTCTTAAAAAGAGGCACCTGGGGGAACTTCCCCGCATGGCCATGGATAAGAAAAGGTGGATTTGAAAAAATAAAAACATTATTTAAAATAAGTATTTTCTTAAATTTTCAAAACAAATAAACTTCGGTAAAAAGGTCAAAAGAATCGATTAGGGGCCCCCTGGCTTTGTCGCCCCCCCCCCCAAATGGGGGGTATGGGGGGCGGTCGCTACGGCCCGAAGAAAGTAAGCCCGAGTCCAGCCCAGCTCGGAAAGAGTAGTGACTAGGTCCGACCAGTTCCGAGCCTTAAAAAATAAGACCCGGGCCCGGCCCGAGTACAGTAAATGGGAACAGGTCCGAACTTGGTCTGCAGATCGGTTGGGACTCGGGCTCAAGCTGGGGGTCCGGCCCTTACAGATATCTAATGTCCATTATCATAAAAGTATGTCCACGGATAGATGTATGTATAGGCATGTCCTCGGATACATGTATGTATGCATATGTCCTCGGATACATGTATGTATGAATATGTCCTCGGATACATGTATGTATGCATATGTCCTCGGATACATGTGTGTATGCATATGTCCACGAATAGATGTATGTATGGGTAAGTCCACGGATAGCTGTATGTATGGGTATGTCCACGGACAGGTGTATGTATGGATATGTCCTCGGATAGATGTATGTATGGGTATGTCCTCGGTTCGATGCATGTATGGGTATGTCCTCGGATACATTGAAAAAATACCATATTTAAAAAATTAAAATTTTAAAATTTCAAAATCAAATACATATTGTTAAACATATACTTATTTCAAAAATAAAAAAAATCTAGCTAAATACACATTTTCTGTGATGTCCTCAGTGAACCGGATTCTGACCTAGTCCGCACTCACCATGTTACACGAGACTGTGTGTGTGTGTGTGTGTGTACTGATTTTTTTCCTTACACTGAATTGATAGTCTGGTAATTTAATATAATGTCGGTGTTATTTATTATTTGACCGATTATCTGTTTGTGGGATATAGGCCTTAGGGGACCCTCCTTGGGAATCTTTCTAAGGAAACATAACCCGTTTTTACGTAAGAATGTCCGAAGTTGTTGACCCCAATAATTCAGAACGATTAGTCTGACGGGCATGACTGAGTTCAAACTCAGCACCTCTCGTCTACCAGCTTCAATAAAAATTACAATAAAGCCAATCGGCTTTATAATAATTCATAAGGCCATTGTGCATAAATGTGATGCCATTCTTTATAATTTTGTCACATTTATTGTATATTTGGCCTTTTATTATATAAATTTTATTAAGCAGCAAATTATTGAAAATTTTACCTATAGATCAAAATTAACCAGTTTTATATAATTAATAATTATCCGTTTTATAAAACTACACTATATTATTGTCGCATTTACGGCAGTTAAAACCTAAATGAGATGTCCACAGTCTAAATGTGTTAATGTATTTTGCACATGACAATGAATGTGAAAAAGTTCATTTATTTTTAACTACTGCTATAGAAAACTGCTACATAGTAATAATGAGCGGTCTGCAAAAGCATTAGATTGAAAGATCAGTAAAGGACGTAATTAACTCATAAAATATTGTATTTACAGTAAACTGGTTGTACAGTATACTATTTTCAATGAATTTTCGATATCTCAAACAATATTAGTAGAACTCTATAATACAGCCAAATTTTACTGTATCGATAATTCTAATGTCCGCGCATACCTTTTGTTGCGCTAGTAACTCTCTTGGAAAAAGAGAAAAAAAACTAGGCAGAACATAGACGGAATGTCACCTGTGAAGGTGTAGTATACGACGGTCTGGCTTGAACCGACTGTAAACAAAAGTAATGTGAAACAAAGAAGTGTAATATTGCCTTTATATGTGTGTAGATTTTGTTTAGTTGTTTTGATTTAATCATTTGTAATTTAAAACGTTTCACATGGTTCCAAAATAATTAAAACATTTTAGAATACAGAAAAAAGCATGTAAATCGGAGACGGGAAGGCAGTGTTTTCGCAAATACTTAGTTCTAATATAAAGTACCATATGCCGAATGCTTCATAATTGTTCCAATACTGCCAATTCCTCTTGATTTGTTTTAGTTTGTTAATTTATGGGTTATTCTATATTAATTATAGATGTTAAATAGTAGTATTGCTCAATGTTTATATATATATAACAGATATGAAAAAATGGAATAATAAAATATTGATGTTTCAAGAAGAAGTAAGTTTACTTTTAAAAAATTACTATTTTAATTTAATTTCAGCAAATATCATCCTTTTTCCAGCATAATGTTATCTTAAGCAAAAGTAAAATTTATTTTAATATTTATGGGTAATTTCAATTGAGGATAATTTGAGCTAAAAAGCATAATAAAGTAGTTTTTTTATTAGAAGAATAAAATTTAACATTGGAAAAAATAATTACGCCTCGAATGGAAGCAAATTTAATCCATTTGTTAAAATGAAAACATGGTTTCTTATTCTGCATTTTTTATTATTTTTGTTCTTTCTTATATAATAACAATGGAGTTTTTGCGCTATCCAAAATAATTTTTTTTTATATGAAACATTTAAGCATTAGTATATAGCATAAATTAATCGTTAATCGAACAAATGTTGGAAAGTGAAAAATAACTTACTTTTAAAAAAAAACATAAAAGTAAGGTACCCTGGGGTAATAACGCCACGTTAAGGTTCTACCAATTTTCACGGCTCAGTTTTAGTTTGTATTTTTCAAACAAACGTATGTTTTGATACAGCAACTCATTGCCTATGTATATAAAAAAAATTTAACAGATATGTATTCATAAAATGTAATGGCATGATTTCTTGACCAATGCTATTTGGCGTTATTACCCACCTATATGGGTAATAACGCCATGCAAACAAAACTATGAAATAAGATGGAATAATTGCATGTAGATTGCCCAATTTTAAAAATACAAACTCTACAAACTTAGAAATTGACAAATTTCATTCTAAGCTATTGAAAATGTTCAATTTTTTGTGAAAGTTTAAGAAAAATAAAGGTGTGGTGTGTGTGTGTGGGGGGGGGGGGAGGATGAGGCAAAAGAATATCAGACCGTGAGCTTCTTTTTGCTTAAAAAGGACCGCTTAAATAGAATTATTAGAAACATTGCACAGTTTTAGCTGTGTTTATTTGAATCAGTATTTAAGATGTAGCTCGGCCACTGTAGGGAATCAACCGGCCCAACAAACACATAACTTGTGGGCCATTAAAGGTGTCGTTAACGTTGGCCCAAAGTGTTTGGTGACGGCCCGCCAAAAAACTGTCACGCCGGCCAGAACGCGAACACAAGATGAGGCCCACAAATGTGCCATAAACTTTTTATCAAAATATCAGACAGCCTCAAACTTGCCACAGTTATCTTTTAAAGGCCATTAACAATCAGAGCTAGCCATAAGTGTGCACTAGCCATGCCTTTTTTGTTTTGTAAGAATTAAGTTTAGCCAAAAGCTGCCCACAAAAGAGCCCTTTATGATTTATTCTATCCAAAAGCCTGCCACTACCATGCCATAAAAATTATTTAAGCATAAATTCAAAATCTATTTAATAAAAAATATCTATTAAAGAACTGCTTGAATGATTAAATGTTTTTGCATGAAAAATAAATATATTAAGAATAATTTAGGTACAATAAAATATATGTATATATAAATTTACTTTTCTTGAATTTTCGAAAATTTTCCAAAATACAATACTTCGCATATTGAATTTAATAATTTGTTTATTTATTCTATTATGCATTAAATATATATATATATATATAAATAATGCAATTTATAAACAGTTGCATTTCATATACAATTTGAAAAATAAAATTAGTATGCCAAACATTGTATTTTCAATAAGCTCAAGATAAATAAATTTATACATTTTTGAAAAATGAACCGAAATCCTTATTACTATATTTATTTTTCATGAAAAAACATTTGTTATTCAAGCAATTATTCAACAATTATTTTTTATTCAACACATTTTGAACTTACGCCTAAATAACATATATTCTTAATATGATTTTTTATGTACTTTATATTAAAATAGATCTATTTTATGTATGTATGTGGTGTTTTGTTTAGCTTATTGTTAAGTCTGTCCATTCATTAAAGTACATGAAATCACAATAATTTTTGCATCATTTTCAAAAAAAAAAAAAAAAAAAAAGAACAAAAAAAAAAAAAAAAAGAAAAGAAAAGAAAAGAAAAAGAAAGAAAGAAAAAAGAAAATAATAACACAGCTATTTAAAAATAAATAAAATATACATTTTGATGTTTACATAAGTCACGAAATTTTTGTTTTGTATACATATATATATAGATAAAATCATGTTTCTTATTTCGAAAGTATTTCGAGCAATTAATATTGACTTTTTCCTTTACTCAATTTCTTTTTTGCATTAAAATTATTTAGTTGTTGCTTTTAATGGCATTTTTTAATGGCACCGATAAATTATTATCCGGACTTAGAGGGGGGGGGAACCCTTTTCTTTGAAAGTTGAATAAAAAAGAAAGAAAAATCATATGGAAACAATTTTAATTAAACTAAAATATTAATAAAGTAGTATCAAAAATTCACAATGTTTAAAATCTATTTATATAATCCCCACTACAAAACATTTATTGAAAAAAAAATCAATTTACTGCTACAAACTAAATAAAATTTTGCATTATTTTGGAGAAAACTACAATTAATAAATATTAAATAAATGTTATTCTACCTTTTCGTAAACCAAAATATGTTTGAAAATCAAAAAGTAGCAGACAAAAGCTACTTTGCGTCCTCTAAAATCATAAAAGCTAATAATGCTAACATTTACCTCTTTTTTATGCCGTTCTAATACAAAAACAAATACAATAAATTGATGCAAAAAATATTTCAGAGTTAAAAATCTTTAATGAATAGACAAAAAATTAAGACTTACAATATTTTCCGTGTAAATACCTCTTACTTTCAGAGATAAAGCGACCACAAGCTAGCACCTGCGAGCTAGCGATGCGACCGGCAGGAATGAAGTCCAAATAACAAATAGATACTTGGCAACATCTGGGTGGTCAGAGGGGTGGGGGGATGAGTAAGGATGAGAAAAATAAGAGGTCACTGGCGTGCCCTTGAAAACCGTGAGAGAGGGAGGAAGATGGTAAATCTTTTTACAACCCTTTTTTAACTAGACGTTTCTCAAATTTACCAACAACTCTTCAGAATTTCAAGTACAGTAACTGTCTAAGGCGAAATAGATTGGAATCGAGAAAATTTCCCGTTGTAGACAATATTCCGCCTTAAACAAATTTTACTCTATATCTGTAGATTCGCAGAGACTTGAAAATTTTTGCGAGATAGATAGATTTCCGTCTGGCACAGTGTCCGTTTCACAGAGGTATTACTGCAGTTGAATCACCTTTTTATAAATAAAAGATTATATGATGTTTTGAAACAAAACAAAAAAATCATATTATAGAAGTAAAAGTTAAAAAATATGCATACCTATAAAATATTTTTATCACAGTTTTAGGCATACATTTATTTCTCTGAGAAAACAATTTCAAGAAATGATAATACGACCTTTAGTGAATTTAAAGAAATCATTGAAAAATCCTTCCTTAAACTGAGATTCTAGTGGGCTAAGGTTTTAAATTTAAAAAAAAAATTGTTTAAAAAAAATGGGGTTTTTTTGCACCACTCAATGGCCCGAAACTTTATGACACATTTTGTATTTTTAAGTTGAATGTTCATTAAAGCGATTTTTCATCGAGCAGTTTCCCTTTAATTTTTTTTTAAATATATGCATGAATTACATATTGTTGAATTTTTATGATTTCCATTTTTCACCATTTCCTGCGCTGTCGCGTCCGGATACTTGGTACAAAACCTCAAACTTGACAGCATATTGTAAAAGATCTGCTACCTTTTCTGAAATTTACTTTTATAGAAGGACGTTTTTCTATTTTAATATTTATTTTAAATTATTTTAATCTATTTTAAATATTTTTCCCTTTTCTTTCTATTGTTTTTTAATGATGAGTGTAAAAAGGCGCCGTTGAACAAAAATGTATGGAAGTGTGGATACCATTTCAGATATACACATTTATAAAGAAATGAAAAAAGTTGTTTGATTGCAAAAACAATTTTCATTCATTTCTGTAAAAAATATTTAAATGCATAAGAAAGTAATTTATGCACT
>CAXHSM010001659.1:399099-539099 GCA_964019185.1 Maratus speculifer
GTGTAACAAAATGTATCAAAAGCATGTTTTTACGCAGGAAAAAAGTAAAACATTTTTTATACAAAATGAACAAAAGAATAAAAAAAAATTTATTGTTCTACTGAAACATTATTCATTTCAAGGGAAAATTATCAGCCCCATAACCTCTGCCTTCCAACCCGCTTGCAGAGGCAAAAAAAATCAAAATTCACTTAAAAAAAAAAAAAAAAACAATTTTTCCATTTTTGAGTTTAAAAAAATAAAATAAAATAAAGCTTTCCTTTTGCTTTACAGATAGGTGGGGGGTTGGGAAGAGACAGAGACGATTTAGGAACAATCTAAAGGCTTTTTCTATTTTAATATTTATTTTAAATTATTTTAATGTATTTTAAATATTTATTTATATTCTTTTAGTTATTTTTTTTATAAATAATAAATGCAAAAGGGCACCTGAAGAAATTATTTGGAATATGTGTACATTTTGGGAACAATATTTATTATTTATAAAAAATATTTTTAAATTAAATAAAATTATGTCATTTGTTTAACTGTCTTAAATATAAACCTTACAACATATTTATATGTTTAGCAAAACTCAGATTTGAAGTAGTTTTTGAAAGAAATGAAGACCAAAAATACCCTTTCTCTTTTAAATAAAAATGCTGGTTAGATTATAATGGCCCTCTGCTTTCTAAAGTATGAAACGCCATTACACTATTGCCAGAAATTGACCCTTAGGAGTTGGCCGGCAAAGTAAGTGTAACTGTTCTCTCATCGCCGATCCGTTACTGGCTCGGCGGTAGCTGCCGCAACTAGCGGCGGGTCATTTGCGGTACCGCATTGTTTTGTTACAAATGGCCTTAACTCCTTCTGGCCGCAATGAAATCGCCTGTCGGCCGTAAGTCATGTGTTTGTGGGGGAGGGGTATTAATGCCAAGGATTGGCGTTATTACCCCGTTATAGTTATTGCGCTTTACATTTTAAATTACAAATTATCTCGAGAAGATATCCAAATCTTCAACAACATTTTAAAAGTCCATGAAATGTACTACAAATTTATGTAATTAATAAAGTATTTCCGGATAAAAAATAGTCTTCACATCACAAAACGTTTCTCGCAAATTTTAGATCAAGCGTTTATTTTAGTTGCTTGTAAAAACAATAAGACCTAAAAATAAAACAATATAACCTAAAAATAAAACTTGAAGCTGTTTTTTGCAATTTATATGACTCAAAACCCTTCTGCGCAGAGCACATGGGTGTCATTTACCAGATTATTTCTTAATTATGCAAAATATTAGCACTTGGCGTTATTACCCCGCCTGGCGTTATTACACCAGACCACCTTAGTTTATTTTTCTGCGACGTAAAATTAATAAAAACGCTTTAAGGAAGAAATGCCCTTCATTCATATTAATAATTCATGTAGCGCGAAATAAATCTGCTATTATTCTTAAAAGATTATTGTTTGCACATGCTTTTATAAGATTTTTACAGTATGAGTTAAAAAATTCGTGAAATTTCTATTCCGCCAAACGCCTTTAAAGAAGGGAAAAATGTAGAGGAAAAGTAAGATAGCATAAGCTTGAAAGTTATTTTATCTTTTTGAGTAAGAATCTGATGGATGATAATTTAATAATCTGTAACAAAGCAATACAGAGTGAAAAACGATAAAGAAAAATTCAGGAAGCATTGTACCAATAGTTGTCTTTTAAGAAATACACTGACGAAGACTTAAGAATTCAATTAATAGATTATTAGAAACTTACATTTTTAGAAACTTATTATAAATACTTATTAAATCATTAGAAACTTGCAAATTTACATTTCATTCCTTCATAATTTCTAATATACAATAATCTACATTTACGTTTTTACGGTAAATAACTTTCTCTTTGCATATGTTACAGGCCAAAGGCCAAACCGATTTATCCTAACGCCCATCGGATAAACTAGTTTTTCCTAGGCCAAACTAGTCTATCCTAAGGCCAATAGGATAAACTAGATTTTCCTAGGCCAAACTAGTTTGGCCTAACTCTTATATGATGAACTTGTTTAGACTGCTGTTTGTTGGTCTGAACTAGTTAATCCTAGGCCAATTCAATTTGGCGTGATTTTATAGAATTCAATGACCGCCTCAACGCCAACATTCTTGTTTGTCTTAGGCTGATCTAGTTTATCCTAGGCCAATGTAGTTTTACGTGTTTTTAGCTCACGGGTGTGAAAGCCAGAGAAATAATGGGCTCACAGGTTCTGAATATGCATTTACGGATGTATGTACGCATGTATGTACGTATATGCGTACGTATGTACGTAACGCGATAAATCTTGATAGAGATATCCGATTTGCTTCAAATTTTGGATGTAAGTTCATTCTGATAGGGTACTTTTCTGATTAATTTGGGGAATTCATTGGATAAGAATTAAGGGAGGCTAATCCCTCACCGTTAATTTAGAGAAATGGATTTATCATGCAGAATTATAAGTTTTCATTTGAAATTTTAGATATAGGATCATTGTGACAAGGCGCCTCCGTGATTAGTTGTGGATGTTTATTGTTTAAGTCTAAAAGAAAGGGCAATGTAGGTAACACAGCATATTTCAGATAAATGGTTTTTGACGAATTTGCTTCAAATTTTGGATATAGGTTCTTTCTGATAAGGCAATTCCCTGAATAGTTTTGGGGTTTTTATGGTTATGTATGAAGGGAAAAATGAAGGATTACTTTCTTACCTAGGAAAAACTAGTTTATCCTATGGACATTTAGATAAACAATTTGGCGCAGGAAAAACTAGTTTATCCAATTGGCGTTAGGATAAAATTGTTTGGCCTAGGCTAATCTAATTTGGCTCGAAATCGAGTAAACACATCATAATTTAAAAATACATTATAAATTTATCCAATAAATATGTATGCAGTATTTTTAAAAGGAATCCTAATTGTATATTAAATAAAATCTGATTTTTTTGCAGAAATTGAGCCCAACTGAGTCTCTTTTCACTGATTTTTGTATAGGCAGGGCTCTGCCTGAAGTTTTAATTCTTACACCGCTCACGGCAAAATAACTTTCCATCGGGTAGGGAGGGGCCCGATATTCCGGCCCGTACAAACCTCTGACAGTATTCTACAATCCTTCCAAAAATACATTATATAAGGGTGATGACAAAACCAATTTGCACAAAGTTAGCTATGGAGCAGTAGTCGGGATCAATATTAAAAAGAATATTGTCAAATTAAACTGATGGCTTTGCATTCACAGGCTGTTTACACGAATTGTGTATTACAGCTTTATTTTTTAAAAGAATAACATCCTCGAAAAATAAAATAAGTTGGATTACTTTTTCCCATTTCCTTCACTTATTCTTAACTATCGAACTCCCAAAACTAATCACAGATACGCTTTATAAAATTAAATAATTATCCAAAATTTGAAGCAAATCAGATAATTCTGCTCAAAAAATCATTCATCTGATTTAAGGAGGGTAATCCCCCATTCCTCCCTTTATACTTAATCATCAAATCCTCAAAATAATTCAGGGATTCGCCTTATAAAGAAAAAAACTATATTCAAAATTTACGTTAAATTGGTTAAATCTGCATAAAACTCCATTTATCTAATTTAAGGAAGGCGATAAAAAGTCCATTACCCCGTTATACTTAACCAAAAGAAAACCCCCAAATTAATTAAAGAAGCGCTTGATCAAATGAATTCATGTCCAAAATTTTAAGCAAATTGGATAATTCTGTATTATAACCAATTTATCTAATTTAAGGAAGGAAATAAATTGTAAGTTTCCCCCTTATATTTAACCGAAGAACCGCCAAAATTAATCAGTGAAGTTTTTCATCAGAATGAACAAATTCAAGATATGCTGCAAATCGGTTAATTCTGCATGAAAAACCCATTAGCCAAAATAAGGCGGCATCCCCTCCCCGTTCTTTCCGTTGTTCATATTTAATTAACCCCAAAACTAATTTGGGGAGCGCTTTACCAGAACGAATTTATTTCTAAAATTTGAAGCAAATCAGTAAATTCTGCGTGAAAAAAGCATTTACATAAATTATGGGGCGTTACCCCTATCCCCCTCCCTTTATACTTAAACAATAAACACCCACAACAAATCATGGAGGCGCCTCAAGAGAATGCTCCTACATCTAAAATTTCAATAAAATATGCTAATAATGCATGGAAACCCATTTTTTTAATTAAGGAAGGGGGGAATCAGCTTCTCCTTCTCTCCCCCCCTTCTTTATTCTTCTCCAATGACCTCCCAAAATTAATCCGAAAATCTCTCCTAAAGAATAAACCTATATTGAAAGTTTGATGCAAATCGAGTATTTCTATCAAGAATTATTGCGTTACGTACTTACGTACATACATATATATATACAGAACCTACGGACACATTAGTTCTGAGGCTTTGGTAGCCTGATGAGATAAAAACACGTCAAATGATATTATTTCTATCAAAAGTTATCGCGTTACGCACATACGTACGTACATACGTACATACATGCGTACATACATACATACAGAACCAGTGAGCCCATTATTTCTCTGGGTTTGACGACGGTGAGTAAAAACCACGTAAAACTTCATTGGCCTAGGATAAACTAGATCAGCCTAGGACAAACAAGAATGTTGGCGTTGAGGCGGTCATTGAATTCAATAAAATCACGCCAAATTGAATTGGCCTATGATTAACTAGATCGGCCTAGGATAAACTAGTTCAGACCAATAAATAGCAGTTTAAACTAGCTTATCCTATAAGAGTTAGGCCAAACTAGTTTGGTCCAGAAAAATCTAGTTTGTCCTATGGGCGTTAGGATAGACCGGTTTGGCCTAGGAAAAACTAGTTTATCCGATGGGCATTAGGATAGACCGGTTTAGCCTAGGTCAATCTAGTTTGGCCTAAAATCGGGTTTGGCCTGTAACATATATAACATTTTGAGAAAATATGCATTTCACTATAAGTACATAGAATTTTCCAATATTAATATAAAAGTAAGATTATTTCAAGTATAAATATTTTAATGAAATTTTAAAATGTTCCACATGTTTTAATTTTAAGTATAAATTCTCGCTTTTGCATTTTTGTCACAAATAATTTTATTATAAAACACATCTGTGTCTAATCCTTATTAAGGCGAATAATGAGCTGATACTTTTCTGTAGCAGCTGATTATTCGTCTTGATAAAGGTTTTGTGGGGCAGGAGAAAATATTAGTTCACAATTTTGACAGTACATGACGTATCTGCATGTAATCAAATTAATGCATGTACAAATTTGGCTTGCATATAGAATGAATATGCAACCTTTCTACAGCAATTTTTTTCTTTAATTATATGTCACACACTCTTCGAATTTTCCATTTTTTATTTCTTTTACCTCATTTTAATTTTCTTTAAATTTTGAATCATCGAGTTCAAAATATTACACCTATGTTTGTACCCCTTTTCTTACTTTTAAGGAAATAATGTATTGAAACTATTTTCGTGGAATTTAATATATATCTGTTTCCAGTTTCTTTTCAAAGAATCTTCCAATATATAAATGCGCATTGTTGCTAAAAATAAACGCATTTCAGGGTATCGAGTTGTAGAAGTATTTCAAAGGATTGTTTATATAAAAGAATTCAGTTCAATAAAACATGAATATCTTTTAAAATATTTGTTTATAGAAACAAATTTTGCATAGTTTAAAAGAATTTTCATTAAAACCGAATTAAAGCATGGGAGCAGATGGCGTTTCTGGTTAACTTGATAAACTTATACACTTCTGTTTCAAAAAGCTTAAACGAATTAGAAAAAAAAATATTTCAATGAAAAGCCCAGAGTGTGTACATTTTGAAGATATTGCGCTTATTTATGATAAAAAAGAATAAAATTTTGAAGCAAATATATGCTAGAAAGGTAAAATAAAAATAGATTTTCTTAGATTTTCATCTAAATAGATTTTAGCCCCAGATCCTCTGAAATTTGTATTAATATATTACTACACATCATATAATTTAACTGAAGTATTGTAAAATTTATACATTGTATAATCTTGGGTAGCCTATATTGGGTTAGATGGATATACTTTTTTTTCAGATTATGTTTCAATATCTAGAAAATAAAAGAACAAATTGCCCTTCGCTTTCGTTTACGCAAAGAGAATGTTTAATTTCATACTTTCCAGTGCCAACGTATTTTTAACTATTTGGAAGAAGATAGTTGTTGTTCTCGGTAGAGAATTGGGAAATCTAAACTATATCTGAATCTTTTGAATGGTTCAATTCCGCATCTTATTTATTTAATTTTATTCATTTGCTGATTGGTATATGTTTAATGTCCAAAAATGGAATATTCGGGGTTTTTTTTTTCATTTTATTCTTTTTTTGGTTGGTCCAAGTTTAATGTCCGAAAATGGAATATCTATGTTGCCACAATGACAAAAAAACTAATAAAAACTTAAAAAAAAAAATAATAATTTAAAAACAAATCGTGATAGATTTAAAACAAATTTCATTAAAAAGTGCATTTTTTCTCTACGCAACGATATACAAAACTTAAAATGTGCGGTATTCAGAAGTTAAAAAATTTGCAGTTTCGAAAATTGTAAAACTGCAATTTCATTTAAAATTTGTTTGTGATGGGTCCATGAATATTAATGTTCAACCCATGTCGATGAATAGGAGGCCTTCAGAAGTCTGATTAACTCCATTAAAAATAAAAATGCTCATTTAAAACAGTTAAAGTTGTCTATCTATAATCTACTGATATTTTAGGTGCATTCGTAATTATGTAAATACGTAGCACCTATTGTTGTCGTTCAGTCCGTCTATCTGTCCGTCCGCCTATAACAACGCAAAAACTACCCAACCGTATCGTTTGAAATTTAAAATACATAATTATTACATAATTTTGTCGAGTCATTTCAAATTTTATGAAAATCAGATGATAGATCAATTACAGGGACAATCAAAAGGATTCCGTTACATTACGGTCAATGAGTAAAAAGTTTCAAATGCATTTTAATCGTTTGAAATTTTAAATACGTAATTGTTACATATTTTTGTCGAGTTATTTCAAATTTTATCAAAATTGGATGCATAGTTCAATTACAGGGACAATCAAAAATATTCCGTTACATTACGGTTAATGGGGAAAAATGTTTCAAATGCATTTTACTGGTGTTACACTCATTCGAACATAATAAAATTGATATGCTTCTATAAATTAGATATTATAATATACATTTTGCATAATCTGTGGTGCAAAGGATATTTGTTATTGATTTACAAGGCCACACAAAACTATTCCATTGCATAATGGTATGGGGAGAACATTGTTTGGTGCGCATTTTAATTGTAATTATTTACAATTTTATGAGATTGATATATGAGAGTGATATTTTTAAAACTTCGTTATCGTACAAACGCACCTCATTTGCTACGCTTCACGTGCAATTTCCAACTTGTTTAACATTGGTCTAGGAATATTGATGTTTATGCATGACGTACGCAATATATGACTCGTTTGATCATCCTAAAAACTATGTTTATTATTATTTCAACTATAAGGTTTATTTATGTTTTTAAAAATTTGAGCTTTTGGAAATATCATTTTGAAATAGTCGTAATTTGTTAAATTACAATTTTTTTTATTTTTTTTATTTAATTGAGAACGTGCGTTAGATTTGTTTGCTTCGTGGCGATAAAAATGGAACAATGAAAAAGTAAAAGAATCACTAAAGAATATAATAGGATATTCTACAAAGAATGATTAGCGAAGTGTCCGGGGATTTGAACACGAAGCCTTTTTTTGCATGCAAGCAATTAGCGATGTAGTGCGTAACCACGCAAAGGCCAAACAAACACAAACAATCAATTTTTAGAGCTTATAATGAATCAATAAAAATTTAATAAGAAAGAAAATGTTTGTGATCACTCCATACCATTAAAAACTGTATCTTGTATGTAAATTATACAGATATATTTTTTTACTATTTGAAAAGTTCATATACAAATTCATGATGTAACAAACTCAATTATTACAAGTTAATTTTATAAATTTTAAATAAATTTAACGATTTACAAGATAAATAATATTTTGAAATTTCCGAAATCGATGAGATTTAAATATTTAGGTGAAATCTTTTTTACTATAAATGTGCAAAACATCAGTTCTTTTTATCTTCTGTAGCTTGGTAGCTTACTGTATAGGACAATCTATAGAAAAATTGTTGTTAATCCATTTTAGCCTGGTATACTGATTTTGGTGCGCCTGATTAAAAAAGGATCCCATTACTAATGGAATTATGATATCCTACTGAAAGTTTATAAAATACATCTTTAGTATTTCTTTTCAATTTTTATTCATAGATGGCAGTACATTAAAAAATGGTGAAGTAGCACAAAGATGATTTTTTTTCGAAATAAAATAGCGGTAAGGTATTTCTTAAATGAAAACGTAAGTTATTTCATTTATTTTTATAAATAATTTTACAAGTGGTAATATTTATAAAATAAAACATTACTTTAGAAGACTAGGGAAGAGGTGGACCTGTCTGCTACGAGCAAAGCTCGTTCACCTTCCTTCAGGCAATTTGACTCTAAAATCATGCTAATTTACTCGTCTTAAGAAATGTTACGGAAGATTGAATTAAACTAGTTGGATGTGCCAATTCCAAAACTTTCTTCCATCTCATTTGTGCATTTTAATATTTCAAAATTTAGCAATACATATTAATAACCCGTTAATATTATTAATTCAATATTATACCAACTATGATTTTCATCTTAAATTTCTGCTTCAGTCAATTAATCGGAGTAAAACGAGTTTCTGTATCTGCACGAGCCAATAAACAGTAGAAAGATAGGCAGATTTTCTTTCAAATTCAGGAAGAATCTACTCTCCATACCCCCAAAATTTCATACACAAAAAATTTAGTTCAGTTGTATGTATAACTTAAAATACTTTTTGATGGTAAAATAAAAACAAATTACACAGACATCGCAATTATAGCGCCTTCTTTCGGAGGATTTTTTTCAAATTCGGGGAGGGTCTCCTGACCATAGCCAAACACTTATACAAGACATTTCATTCAATTTTATGCATAACTTCATACATTTTTTCTGGTAAAATATTGAAAATGGCACAAAATCGCTATTACAACGTCCCCTTCCAGCTTATGTTTTTCAAATTCAGGGAGGACCAACTAGCCATAACAGAACATTTACATAAAAAATTTCGTTCAATTAGATCCATAACTTCATACACTTTTATTTGGTACAATATTAAAAATGGCACAAAAATTGCTATTGCAGCCCCCTAACGGCGGAATATTTTAAAATTGAAGGAGAATCTCCTTGCCACAGCCAAAAATATTCACAAAAAATTTGGTTTAATTCTATACAAATCTTCATGCACTTTTTGATTGTTGAATGACGACATACGGACACACATACACACAAACACATAGACACACGGACAGACATACATTTTGTAAAAACCAGTTTTTTGGAATCTCTGATCCCTAAAACTTGTAAATATCTCGAAAACGAGAAGTTGAAAAAATTTCGATTACAATACTTTCTTCTATTAAAAATAGTAGAAATCAAAAAATAATACTTTCTTCTATTGAAATAAAATACTTTAAAAAATAAAAAATATAAATTATATAATTATATTATTTAAAAACTATTTTCTTATCCTAAACGTGTAAACCGACTCCTAAAATGTGTAAATCCATCGAAAATTGGAAGTCGGAAAAAATTTCGATTACAATACTTTGTTCCATTGAAGGTGGAAGAAAGTAAAAAACAGTAGCGATCTTCTTGTAATCGGGTGTCCATTCATTCCCATTTGATGGAGGGATTTTAAGGTTGAATCCGCTTTTGTTTAAAAAATACAATGGATTTTTTTGTCTTCGATTAAATAAGATCAGTTAAACATGCGCAAATAAGCTAATTCAGAATGAATTAAGTAAAAAGTCTTTGTGTCCCCGTATTTTTGAACAATGTTTTAAAAAAGCTGTTATAAATATGACATTTTAACTCTGATGAAGAAGGGCCTTCGATATATTTGAATATTTCATAGTCATCAACAACCAACACAGATTAAAAATTTTAGAGAACAATTCGTGAACTGTTTAAAACGTTGACTGCCAAGGCAATTTTCAGAAATTTAGCCAAAAATGACAATTTGATTTTATCACTTTATCTTATTAGAAACTCTAATTCTATCCATAGTTATCATCAAAAATCATATTTTTTTTAAAAGAGCTTACAAATTATCTCGTAGTTGGTAATTATAATTTTTGATCATTTTTTATAATTTTCTGCTGATGCAAGCGAGCATTGCTTTTTTGTTCTTATCCCAGAAGCCATCTATCGATATTTCACTGATATATTACGAATTTAATTGTAGCGGGACAAAAATGTCACGTAAACACAGTACGAGATAACTCATAGTTGGCGTTTTAGAAAAGAACTCAATATACGTGTTATCTCGTAGTTGGCAGTCAACGTGTTAAATACAACCAAGATGAATATTTTTTCCAGCTGTAACCCGAACATGATCAGGAACAAACTCCGAAACATTTGGATTTCTGTTGTCATCAACCGCAAATGGGAGAAAAATTTTTCATTAGATGTTAGATATCAATAGAAAACATAGAAATTTCGCTACTTGACCATACCCATGATTAGGACAATATTGGGCCAGTATTGACTACATCTTGGAGCAATAATGGCACGAAATATTACTCCGACATTCGGGTATTTACATTTTGCCCCTAGCCCTACTTGCAGCAAATATTATACCAATGTAACGCCAATATTTATACAATATTGGGGTTTCATTGGAAATATTTCCAATGTAACACCAATATTGGCAATCTTTCCAATAAAGGAAATATTGGCGCAACGTTGGACCAATACTGGTATGCAACTAGAGAACGGCCTTCAAAATAATTGAAAACTTTTTTGTCATTGATAATGAACATTAGGACAAAATTTGAGTAAAATTGTTTGGTTTTATATTTGAACTAAACCATCTACATAAAATAATTTTTGCTCTTTGATCACGCTGCCAATGGGTATCAACCTTCAAAATATTCGATTGTCTCAAAACCATCGACAACGAACATAGGATGCAAAATGTGAGAGTAATCAGCACCTGAATTTTTTGATTTCAAACATCAATATGAATCATTTATCCTTGTCGTAGCCTGCTCTTGATCAGAAACAGTTATGAGAATATTTGAACATTTCATTATCATTAAAAACAAAAAATGATGATAAATGTTTTAGTAGGGTTTGAAATGTTTTCCAGCTGGATTTTTGTGCTAAGTTTGATATTTTTTGTTTATTTTGTAGCTTTTGACATGGAGATTTCAAATATCTTAGGTGCCATTTTTTTCTGACACATTTTTTATGTGATTTTCAAGATGGCGTCCAAGATGGCTGCCATTTAGTGACTTCTTTATTTTTGTTGCATATTATTGACCAGTATGTCAAACTATATGTTTAGGGGGTCAAGAAAAACAAATATGCAATCAAAATAGGCGTAAATTGTGTTATTTATATTTTATTTTTAATTTATTTCAAAATTACTAATATTGTTTTTTTTTCTCTTTTGTTGTATATGTGAATAAGAGTGACTGTGTTGTGAATACACAATGAATTGTTTTGTGTACTTGAAAATGGATAATTAAGCGAAAAACCTGGAATAGACAATGTCGAAAAACTAAAAGAAACTAAAAGCTGCAAAACGAGCAAAATTCGATGAGTCAAAGTTAGCTCCGCAATGTATATACTGTAAATTCAATTGTCTATTGGCAATCAAAAGTGATTGCTCCGAGTAGGAGAGCTTCATCATTGTGTTCTATCTCCATGCACTAAGAAAATACATTGACGGTAGTGGCCTTGATATTATATGTACTGAAATTTCTCTGTACTCTTCTACAGCAATTCGTCAGTTTTTTGGAGGGAAGAAATGCACCAGATGCTTAGAGTTTCACATGACAATTATTTTGGTATGCTATGATCTTCTTTTGAAACACTTGAGCATTCTATAGAGATCATTTATCTGCAAAAAAATGCAATTCACTTCGTGAGAAATTGTACTATTTTGAAGTTGAAGCTACAATTTTACTTAAAGTTATCAACGAACTGAAGAATGTTGGTTAAGTTATTAATTTAACTCAGAATAAAAGCGTCATCGAAAGGTATTTCTTGTGTGCACCAGATCTATTACGCATTGTTTCAAGTTTCTTTAAAAAGTAATGTTCAAATGAAATTTCTAAGCAGCCCAAGAAACACTATCAACTTCATCTCCATGTCACAAAGAATTTTTTACAACGCCATCGTCAAGTAGAGTATTTGGAATCATTGTGGAGGTAACCCTTTTCCAAGATAATACCACACTAATGAATATTGCATCATCTATGAAAGTTCCAGCATATGCGAAAGATGATATTCTGAATCGTGACCAAAAAGGTCAATTGGAATTTAAAATGTTTGCAACATAGGCAACAGAGTAAATGCGCGAAACTGCGCTTTGGCGTCTAATGAAAAAAATTAATTAAAGAAATTCTGTACTTAAAACAAGAAGACTGCATTTAAGAATGGTGATTGGTTAAAATTCGAGAAGATAGGCAACTTCTTGCTTGTTTTCTTGTTGTTTTAAAATCCAGACCTCAAATGTATACATACCCAAAGATGAATTAGAAACTTCAAGTTTTCGGTCTTTCAAGATCATTATTTTCTTCTAATAGATACCTTCATAATACATCAGACCAAAGTTCATTTATTGTAGAAATAGAGTAATCGTTCTCCCATACTTCAAACATTAGAATACTCGACTATTTCTCCAATAGAAAAAGTGTGTATTGTTAATGGAATGGCAATCGTACAATCAGTAAAAAGATACCTGCCGTAAAAACTTGTGAAGACTTTCCAAATGCTTTTACCAAGATCTTTATGAAAATGACAAATGGATACACTGAGTTGAGAATCATATTTGACCAATATCTAGCGTATTCCTTGAATGAGTTAACTGATAAAAAAAACATTGGAGGTGACAAAATCTATTAGATTTATTATTAAAAATAATATCAATATAATGTTGGTGCCATTAAAGAAATTTCTTTCACATAATAAGAAAAAATCACAACTAAATGAGCATTTCGGAAATAAATTACTACAGGTTTTTGCTGCCAGTGAGAAGAAAATTATTATCGTTTTTTACAGTAAGGCATATAGTGACCAGGCAAACGTTTTCCATTCAGAATTATGTGATCATACACATGAAAAAGCAGACACACCATTATATCTCTTCATGTGCTTGATATCATGAATCATTATAATAATTGTATGATCGATGTATTTTCCCAAGATACTGACATTTTCATATTGCTGATTGTCTTAGATTCAAGTCATCTAGTAGAAAGGAAATCGATTTTGTTACAGGTCGAGGCAATAAACACACAAAAATTAATATTAATGAAAGATGTCGAGCAATAGGTGCTCATGCAAGCAAAGGTTTTAGGTTTACAGTCATATAACGGTGGAGACTGGGGAGGAATATTTGTAGGAATTAAAAGCAGAAGCAGATAAAAGAGAATGTGAATCTTCAGTGTGATGAAGATATTATAACAGCTTTTCAAGAACTTGAAGCACGTGTTCATTCATTAAATATCTGTCGTTGTTTGAAAAAATTATCAACTTGGCATATTTGAAAAATAGTAATTTTTCAAGCTTTCAGAGTTAAAATAACACTTTTTCAGAATTGAAAGTTTCTAAGGGGAAGAAGTTACCACCAATCCTTGGAGCACTGAAGCCACATATTGTACGATCCAACTTAATTTGCACCAGTGGAAAGGACTTGAAAAATCCCAAACCTAAAATACCTCTATTTATTTGCAATGGTCGGAAAATAAATGACAAGGGAATAGTTTCTCCAGTCAAATTCTTGGAGTTACCTGCACTCAAAGGAATTATTGAACTTCTAAAATGTGGGTGTAAGAAAACGTGTACAGGTGGGAAATGTTCTTTCTTAAGGGTTTCCCTGGTTTGTACTGCCCTTTGCAAATTCAGTAACTGCAACAATACAAAGGACTATCAATATCATCACAGCCATAGTAGTGACTCAAAAGAGGATACGAAACGTCCCATTGTTGTGCATATATATATATATATATATATATATATATATATATATATATATATATATATATATACATGTGCTGCTTTTAATAATTCTGTTCAATATCTTTAATTATTTATGTTATTTCATTTAAATATTTTGGCTGTATATAACTGGTTAACAAAACGCTAGTATATCTGATGGCTTCCATGTTTTTGTACTTTATTTGCATCTTATCGCATAAAAAACTCAATTTACTTCAAATTTTATTATAGATTTGTGTTTCTTGTCCCCGAAAAAATATAATTTGACATACTGGCCAATAATATGCTACAAATATAAAAGAAGTCAGTAAATGGCAGCCATCTTGGACGCCATCTTGAAAATCATCTCAAAAATATGTTTGAAAAAAATGGCACTTAAGATATTTGTAATCAACATGTCAAAACGTACAGAATGAAATAAGAATATCAAACTTAGCACGTCAATCCAGCTGGAGCCACATTTTACGACATTTCAAACCCTACTATTTCTTTAGATGTTAGATTTCAATCAAAAAGTAAGTAATGTTTTCTCTTTGATCAACCTTCAAATAAGAATAAACGTTCAACATATTTGAATATTTCTTTCTCCTCCATAATGAACATATGACGCAAAATTTAAGAGAAACCAGCTAGCGAATTATTTAATATCAACCTAGAACATAAATATTCTTTTCTAGATACAGATTGACCGTAATTAAGAACAGTCGTCAGACTATTTGAATACTTAAGAGGACAGTGGACCTTTAGAAAAGGTCGCAAAAAGGTCTATTTATGTGGTATATTAGTACCAAAACAGTTTTTTTTTTTTTTTTTAAATCATCATTTATGTAGGTTTTAAGTAGCAAGTAATGCAGGTAAGTGTATTTATATACATTAAATCTGTTTTTCTCAAAACTAACTTTTCGCTGTTTTTAGATTTTCGAAAGGCTTTTTGCGACGTTATTTTTGATCAGTATCTATGAAATTGATAAGGAAGTAACCTGAGATTGTTTAGGAAGAAATTGTGTAAGCTTTTTCAAATTAGTTTCCATTAAGATAGTCAAATTTGTTTTTTTACTTATAAAAGGCAAAATTTTGATGAAAATCGATATGGAATATACAAAAAAAATTCTGTAAAATATTAACTATTCAAGAGATTAAAAAGCAGATTTTACACAAATTTGTTTATAATAGATTTTTAAGTGATAAAAAATCAAAATCAAGAAAAATATTTCAAAAATTAAGATACGAGAAGCATTCTAAAATTTCATTTAAAAATTTAAATTTAAAAAAAATTAAGAATTTTAATAAGATTGCACATTTTTTTAAGGTGTTCTACATAGTTTTGGTGAAATGTATATATGCACAAAATGTCATATTGCTATGATGAAAATAAAAAAAATAAATTAACGATCACCGTTCCCTTAATTATCATCAAAAGAGGAAATGTGTGAAAAATCCGAGAAATCTTTTCATTACATATTAGATTTCAGTTAAAAACCCGAATAAATTTTGGTCTTTAATCATGATCCTGATGAGGAAAAATTTTCAAAATGTTTGATATTGTAAAGGAGCTAGAAAATGAATGGGACAAATGAAGGATGGCACAATTTCAATATTTCGATCAATAAATATGTTTTTAGTTACTTTCTATTCTCATACAGTGGCGGTCAAAAGTTTCCGGCCAGCAAATATTTTTCAGTTAATTTGTAAGTATACCCATATGGAGAGGAATCTCAAAGTGATACTTATACATTTTATTGACATAATAGTTAGGAGCTTACTTATAGAAGAATATGTAAATATCAATAAATTTAATTGACAAAGTTAACTATAAAGGAAAACGCATGTTCTCAAAAGTTTCCGGCCACCTTCACAAGTTTGTAAAAAAGTGGTATTGTTATAGAAAATTACAGTGACCAACAACCTTTACAATTAGTATTCTATCGTATTACTATTTTATTAGCTTTAGTAATAAGTACTGCGGCGCAGCAACGTGACATTCATACAATCAACGTTTAAAGATCGTCTATGGTACTTTTTTCCACATTTCTTGCAATTTTGACAAAATTTCGGCTGAGTTAGAATATTTATAGTTCCGCCAACTTCTTTCCAAAGATTTTCTTTTGGATTCATGTTGGGCGTTTGGACTGACCATTTCAAAAAATAAATTTTTTGTGCGAAAACCATTTCTTATCGAGGTTTGCAAACATTATTTATGTCGTTATCATGTTAAGAAAAATAGTTGCGAACAAATTTTTTTCTCTAATAATTCAGAAAATAGTCTTGCAAGATATCCTTATACATTGTATCATTCACCTGGCTGCGGATTTCAAATAACGGACCGACACTTTTTGAAAAAAAATACTTTCCACGGCATAAAGTGTCCCCCGCCATGCTTCATTGTAGGAATAACATAGGTCACATCATAACTTTTGTTGTTAGGTCATCGAACGTTGTGTCTGCCATCACTTCCAAACTTGTTTCGAATTCGATTGATGGATAATAGTATCGAAAATAGTACTTTTGTCCGGTTTTCACATGACCAGACTGTGTTTTTTGGAAACCGCCAGTCGATTTATTTTTCTTTTTTCCTAGGAAAAATTTTTTAACACCGACACTTCCAAAAAGTTCTGAATCACGTCAGCATCTTGAAACGGTAGACTAACTTATTTCAGCAATATTTTCATTCCGTAAATCGCAGTATACTGCAACGGAATTTTCATGCGGATTATCAATTGTTTTTCTCCTGATAATTCTGTCCACAGGAATAGTACTTTTCTGGGGTCTCCCGGACCTCTGAAAGTCCTGAAGGCCATGGCCCTCTTTATATAATTCTTAAATACCGTTTACAATGTATTTTACTGATCGATAACTTTGATAACTTTGATCGATAATATCTCGAGAAGATTGGCCTTTTAGCGACAAACTAAACACTCGTTTATGAACAATAATTGTTCAACTGATCAATTTTCAATTCAAACTTTGCTATACACGTTGATTAATTCATAAACACAGCCAGAAAACACTTTGTCGATAGAAAAAAATCTAAAGAATGATAAGTGGCCGGAAACTTTTGCACACTCGAACTTCGAATTCTATCCCTTTGCATGAAGCATCTCCATTATCCAATCAAAATGATCACTTGGTCAGAGGTCATTCACATATTCCTAACTTTTGAAGCAATTGTGCTTCTTCTTTGTTGAAACTGATAAATAAATCGAAGAAACTATCTAGCCTTTTGGCCGTTACTGTATATGGTACTACCATAGTATGGCTTAGAACCGAAAGAAAAACTGCATTTTTTTATGTTGTATTTCGTAAAGCTTATTGGGATTTAAAAGAGAAAACATTTGTATCCTTTTATTCCTATTAGTGAAATATTCATTTCCGATATGTGGATGATTGGGACAGATATAGCTGTTTTTACTTTTTAATATTTCACTGTATAGTAATATTCTACACTATAATATATATATATATAAAGTTACTTAACTTTTTTTAAGAAACTGGGATTCCTAGATATTTTTATGCAACGGTAATAACAAAAATTCATGTAACAGAATACGTTACATGAAATTTTGTTATTACCTTTGCATAAGAAGGTCTAGGAATCCCAATTTCCTAGAAAAAGTTAAGTAACTTTACAGATTTTTTTTTTATAATACAGAATGAATATTGTGCATAGATATAGTAAAATACATAATTTACGAAATGTGATACAAACTACTGATAATAACTTAAAGTGTTTGAAATACATACTTTTGTAAAAACGTCCCGTTCATTTCCTATCTTTTCTAATTTAGTAAGTTCATTATCATTGAAAATGTACATGAGAGCAAAAGTTAAGAAAAATTGATTGTTTTATAGATTTAATTCAAAAACATAAATATTGTTTGCTCTTGTACCCTCCGATGATGAAGAGCGGCCTTAAAAATATTTCAATAATTGCACATAAGTGCAAAATTTGAAAAAAAAAACGATATGTTAGATATGAAACGATAAAGAATATTTTTTATCTGAATTTAACTTAATAGAATAAAGTGAAGTTATGGATTATTTGAGTTTAAAACATTGATATCTTTTTTGCCTTATTTATCCTGTTTTTTAACTTCATTATTTATGTTAAAAATCGTCTTTTTCATACTTTGAAAACAGATATATCAATGAATTTCTCTTCCTAGTATTTCTTTTATGCAGTATTGTAATGAAACTTTTTTAAGTACGAACACTAAAAGGAAAGAAGTTTTCTTGCATACTGAAAAGTCATACACAATTAGAGAAAAGATCGATCTTTATTATGGAAAGGATAAGAATCAAATGAAAAAAAACTTTCAGACGTCTCGATAGATTCTAAGTAAATAATAAAACCACTGTCGTTATATTTTGTTTCTATATTTTAGTTATTTTTTTCTACAATAACGAATTCCAAAATAACGCTCTTATGTTTTTTTTTTTTTAGGAATTCATTCCATTTTAATTTATTTTATTTTTATAGACAAGTAATAGCGATATAAAAAAAATTACTTTTAAAACATCACTTATTCTTGAGTAACATTTTAAAATTTAAAAGGCTGAATATTTTTTTATAACATTAAAGAAATGCATGACTGGCAAGCGTTATCTAATTTACAAATGTGTTATTAATATTTAAATTATTGCTTGTGATAACACAATTTTTAGTGTGTTAGTTTTATTGAGTCAATTACCCGTTTCTTGGTTTATGACGATGAAATAGTGATGGGCGATTCTGCAAATTTTGAGAATCGATTTAAATCGATATCGTATAAAACAACATCGATCATAATAAGAATCGATTTCTCAGTTCTAGAATCGATACTAGAATCGATATTTCGATATTTAGATTCACACAGAGAAGATCCAAATTACTAATTCCAAAACTTAGACAATCAGCAGGACCGTAATTACCGCCTCCCACCCCCCATCCCCATTTAGGGAGGCATAGATTTAAGCTATTGCAGATTTTAGAGTCGGATAATAAGAATTTTAAATTTTAAAATGATTGTCACTTATGGTTTTCACTTACGCAAAAACTTTGACAAATTTAAGAGACATAATTCAACTAATAACAACACTGAGTAACTTGGCATTAAACCGAGTATAAAGAGTGCCAAGAGCGTGTAACTAGGATGGGGAACAAGGAGTATAGACAAAAAAAAACTTTTTTTTTCTAATGCCATCCAAATGTTACACGAGATAGTTTGGAAGAACATAAAATAGTCCCCATTCTTAAGGGGTCAGGTAACTCCCACTCTTGACGGAAAGACGACCATAGCCCAAATAAATCTTTTGTCGAAGTTTCAAAATGAGGATTTACAATAAAATAGAACGAGAATTGGACATTTTAAAAATTGCATGCATACTTTGAACGGCCCATTTAGTAAAGATTGGCGAGGAAGGGGAGGTGGAGGGCGAGGGATTAGAACGGACGAACTTGAAAAAAAAAATAATTAACTAATAACCCAAAAAACTAAGCTTCTAAACAAAAATATAGTGTTTAACTTAGTGTTGAATTCATGGGGTGGCCCGCGGGGAACATACACTCTTTGAAACTATAAAAAGTGCCCCAAGAGCATGTAACTAGGTGCAGAGAGGGGTAGTAACAGAAAAAAACGAGGAGATAAAAGCTTTATAACGATATGTTACATGAGATGGTGTGGAAGAAACAAAAAATATGCCCCCCACCCAGGGGGGCAAGGTGAATCCCAAACGGACAGAAAGGCGACCCCGGCCCAAATGTATCTTTTGTTGAGGTTTCAAAATATGGATTTATAACAAAATAGAACGAGGATTAGACTTTTTTTTAAATCGCAGTCATAATTTGAACGAACCTGTAAGTTAAGATTGGTGAGGAAGGGGGGGGGGGGAGTAGAACGAGCGAACATGAAAAAAAAAATAGTGGCACTCTGACAGTGCCGATAGAAGTGAAACCTTGAACAATTACGTGTGCATTTTTGAATCGTTAGGATATATAATTTTGAATCGCCAGGAAATACTTTTAAATGAATAAAAAAAGGTTCTATAATATTAAAAAAAAATTAATGTCTATAAAAAAACCAAAAAAAAAACCCGCGCAATACCATATGTCCAGCTATTGTAGTTAACTCACTATAACTACTTTCTTACATTTTAAAACGCGATAAATACACCAACCAAATTTAGACCATACTATCGATACCTTAATCCTTATCCAAATAAATCATTTTGTATTAATGCCTGTTACAATATCTGTAGATTACTTTTTGAATTATTCAAATCGGACATTCCATTCAAAAGATATTACGAATTTAAAGATGACAATCTAAAGAAATAATAGCGCTGCTGAGTACTCGGTGGCCAATAAGCTTAGGGATTACGTGTGCAATCAAACGATTGCGGGTTCGAACCCCAGTTTCGCTAATATGTATCAATGTTTTTTTTTTTTTTTTTTTTTTTTTTTTTTTTGAAGAAGTTTGAAAAATTAAAATTTTAACACATTATGGGTCCGTAATGTGACCTGAAATGATGGGAGAAAATTTCTTTTGCTAGATTTGTAATGTATGAAGCATAAGCTTTCAATAGACATATTGTATCAAGAAAACCCCCCTCTACCGCCCCCCCCCCAAAAAAAAGGTTTTATAGGGAAAACCGGGAAACTGGAAAAGCAAAAAGAACGGCGAGAAATGGTTAGCTATACTAGAATTTTTCTCATCACTGTAACTCCTATAGAAGCAAAGTTATAGCCTTTTAAAGATTGAAATGAAGTGAAGAAAAAGGCAAAATTAGGTGAGTGATCGACAGGGGGGGGGGGAGAATCCACAGCTCTGGAGGTGCCATGTAGCTTAAACTTTTAAGTTAAAAATGGTAGAAAATTAAATGAGCGAAATTTTAAGGTGTATATTGGGGGAGGGTGCAAGCTCCCCCCTCCCTCAAAAATTTTTTGTTTCTTTTGAAGAAACAAAAAAATATGCCCCCCGGCGGGGCGCAGATAAACCCCAAATGGGCGGAAGGGCGACTTTTTATTTATCTTTTGTCAAGGATTTAAAATGTGGATCTAAAATAAAATAGACCGAGAATTGGACATTTTTAAAACTGTATGCATATTTCGAACGGCCCTGTAAGTTAAAACTGACGTGGAAGGGGGGATTAGAAGAGACGAACGTGAAAAATAAAACATAATAAACTAATACTTCAAAAATCTGGACTTCTAAATAAAAATATAACGATTTAACTTAGTGTCAATTAATGGAATGGCCCGCAGGGGATTATCCCCCCCCCCAGAAGTTATGAGATTTTATGCTTTTTAATGCACAAATTGCGATTCCCCATTGGTGACCATCCCCTTCCAAACCGCATGACGCAAATCCCCCCCCCCCCCCAAAAAAAACCCTTCATACTTTAACATCCCCCCCCCATAATACAAATTGTAAATTATATTCTACTTATAATCTACTGCACATTCAAGAGATAGCGAAATGAGCTATTATTGCCCTTATCTAGAATTTAAAGAAAGAAAACATAGGAACATTTCTGGAATTAAATTTTGAAATATTAAAAAATTAAAAATCTCCCCCACCCCCCCCCCAAAAAAATGTACTTTTTCTCAAATACCCCCCCGCCCCCCAAAACTAAATTGTATGACGCATCTTGCGTCACCAAACCCCTCTCTGGGCACCCGTGCACAAATTGCGATTCCCCCTCTTTTACAGAGCTGTAAAGCATGATGCCTTTCTCCGGAGTGGCAGAAAAATACCTGCATTCAACACTGATTTAGCCTAGAAAGAAAAAAAAATCGAAATCGAATCTAAAGATCGAAATCGAATCTAAAGATCGACATCGAATCTAAGATCGACATCGATTCTAAAGATCGAAATCGAATCTAAAGATCGACATCGAATCTAAGATCGACATCGAATCTAAAGATCGAAATCGAATCTAAAGATCGACATCGAATCTAAAGATCGACATCGAATCTAAAGACCGATCTTACGGGCAGAATCGATTTTACATTTTTACTTTCTTTTGTAACTTTATAAGAAGAGAGTATTAGATTCGTGAAAAATTTTGACTTTCCGTTTTTGATGGATTTATATATTTTAGAAGGTTTTTAACACGATTTCATGTTTTTTAAGAAATATCTGTCTGTGTGTGTGTCTGTCACTCTGTGCGTCTGTATACGACAAAAATTTCTGACCGTTCTATCTAAAGAACAAATGCACGGAATTCCACAAAACTTTAGATTTAGTTTGACCTTGATATAAACTGAATCTAATTAATTTTTGGTGCATATAGCCTAACAGGTGGCGCTGCTATACTGCACTTTTTGCGATTTGCGCAATAGCTATATCTGATAAACGAATGAACGGATTTTCATCACATTTTAGATCCAGTTAGTCCTTGACATGAATTGATGTTTTTTGCATTTTGATGTATATAGCTTCTCAGATGGCGCTGCTATACTGAATTTTTCACAATTTCCACTCAGCGCCATATGAAAGGGGAGGGAAGGAAGCGGTCGTTCCGAGCACGGAAATTTAGGGGGCGCCAAATTTTTACTACTAACATCACTTCTAGCCTATCACAAGAAAAAGTTAATGGGGGGGGGGCTAAATTGGAACTTTGAACCGGGCGCAGTTCTCTTTTCGCACGCCCCTGTTTCCATTTTAGCTTTATTTCAAGAACTAATGCACGGACTTTCATAAAAATTTAGATTCAATTAGTCCTTGATATTATTTGATGCTAATTACATTTTGGTGGAAATCGCTTAAGAGATGGCGCTGCTATACTGCATTATTCATGATTAACGCAATAGCGCTATATCTCAAGAACGAATTTTCATCAAAATTCAGATTCAGTAAATCTCTGACATAGATTAGTGTTATTTAGTTCTTGGTGTAAATTGCCCAACAGGTGACGCTGATATGCTGCATTTTTTATGATTTCGCAATAGCTGTATCTCGCGCTTTCATGGATTTTCATCAAAATTCAGATTCAGCTGGTACTTAATAAAAATATATCCTGATCAATTTTTGGTGTACATCACTCAAAAAAAACGCTATTTTGCAAGGGGGGGGGGGTTCTGAGGTTTCTTTAATTCTTCTATCTTAGAAACTAATACACTGAAATTTTGGAATTGGCACATCCGTCTATTTTATCTTCGACTTTTGAAGGAAAATGAAAATTATATTACCTTCAGAGAAATCGATTAAAAATTTTAAAGTATCGATTAAATCGATTTGGCCGTAGTATCGATTAAATCGATTTAAAAAATCGAAATCGCCCATCACTACGATGAAACATCAGAGAAATCACTTTAATTAAAAAGAACCAATTTGTTTATGATAGGATTTTGTAATAAACAAAAAAATTAAAAAATCGTCAAAATACTGTAAACCAATTTCCATATCAATGTCATCCGTCTTATAAATAAATTACAGCTTATCCTTATTAAAAAATATTAATAAAAATATACTATTGATCTAATTTATTCTATAAAAAATACAAATCGATTCATGAAGCATTAAACTATAATATGATTCATGTTATTCAGATGAAGAAACAATTGCTAAATGGCCGTTTTTACTAATCGTACATTAATTAAATATAAAAGGTTCACAATTTATTCTGAATGGTTAAAAACTATCTCAGAATATCTGATTAAATAGAACTACATAGTGTATGAATAACTTCTGCAGTAAATTCAAAATATTAATCGTTTAACTCCTTTTCTTTTTAATTATCCATATGAGAACCTAAATACACTGCACAAAACAATTAAAGAATATTGCAGTTTTAGGTGGATTTTGTATCTGGGAAACTATTTAGCTGATTGATACACGGTCGACAGACATAGTAAGTTATATGAGAATAAATTACACATGTTTGGCAGAAAAAAATGCATTTTATTGCGCATTTGTGTACAAAAAGGAAAAAAACACAATTTCAGCATATGAGAAAAAAAGAATAAGAAAAGGTGTTTTCTTCAAAGAAAATCATTTTCTGTAGGGGGTATGGTTTCCACGGGCGGCAAGCAACGTTGAACACCTTTGAGGCATGGACTCAATGAGGCTATTAATGACGAGTTGGAGTATTCTGCCCCACTCTTCCAGAAGAGCTCTTTCCAGTTCTTGGAGAGTTTGTGGGGGTTGTTGGCGGCCAGAAACTCGTCTTCCTAGAGCGTCCCAAACGTGCTCGATTGGATTCATGTCTGGAGAACACGCTGGCCATTCCATTCGAACGATTCCTTCCTCGAAAAGGCAATCCTCCACCAGGTTTGCACGATGTAGCCTGCAGTTATCGTCCATTAAAATGAAGTTATCTCCGATTGCTGCAGCGTAAGGGACTACAATAGGTCTGAGGATCTCATCCCTATATCGGCGACCAGTCAGAGCTCCATCTCGAATGATGTAGAGGTGTGAATGATGTAGAACTCAAAATATGCATACTCCACAGTTTGAAAACCAGAAAAATTTGCATTTGTGATTCTCTTCTTCTATTTTCGGCAAAAAAAAAAAAAAAAAAAAAAAAAAAAATCGTTTATATCTTTATTTTATATAAAACTTCAAATATCCTTTAATTGTTTTGAGCAGTGTACTTTCTCGTATGAAACGGGGTATTCAAACATGTACTTAACAGCTTCGAACATAGCATATAAAAAAATATCAGTTAATTTAAACCAAGTTAACCAGGTTAAACAGGTTTTCAATCAGATTTTTTTTAACCATCCGTCGGGCGCGCCGTTGTAAAAAGTACAACATTCACTTTCTGTTTTCTTTAAAACAAAATCAAAGCAGTAGTGGGTGTTAATAATCATTTGTATTCGTTTACTGAATCTCTTTACCCTGTTTTTGAAAGTTATTTGTATTTCAGATTGCGCAATTAACTGCACCTGTCATTTTAATCTGTTAACAGTGCATGAAATGCGCAAAGTTTATCTCTAAACAGCCTTCAAAAAGCGAATCTTATGCTTGATATGGGAAGCGATTAATGTAGATGAAATATAGGACTAATTCTGCAAATCCAAAATTACTCAATTACCAAAACAAAATCACTTCACCTTTTTTCATTCACGTAAAAAAAACATTTCATATTTATTACTTTAAAGAGGTGTCACAAATAAAAATTAAATTAAAAAGTTGACATGTTTCGGTTCATTAATAAGAACCGTATTCATAACATATAAAATCAGTAGAAATTTAAATGACACTGGGTATAAATATAATTAAAAAAATCCAAACAAAACATTGCGCCCCCTATGATCGTGAAAATAGCCATTGCCACCGCGGCATATAAATATAATAAATTTTGACCAAATATTAAATTTAATAGGAAAAACTAAATGACTCTGGATATAAAGGTAATTTAAAAACCCAAAACACAAATTAAATAATTAAATTTAAAATTATAAAAATTAATATTAAATTTAATATTTGGTCAAAATTTATTATATTTATATGCCGCGGTGGCAATGGCTATTTTCACGATCATAGGGGGCGCAATGTTTTGTTTGGATTTTTTAAATTATATTTATACCCAGTGTCATTTAAATTTCTACTGATTTTATATGTTATGAATACGGTTCTTATTAATGAACCGAAACATGTCAACTTTTTAATTTAATTTTTATTTGTGACACCTCTTTAAAGTAATAAATATGAAATGTTTTTTTTTACTTAATTACCGTTTAGTAATTAATTTTTATTGTTTGTGATTGTAGTAGCAAGTAGCTTTTTATACATCTAAACTTCAGCTTTAGTATTTTAGAACAAAATAATTATATTGCGGAATACTTTCATAAATTGTGATCACAGATAACTTATATGGTGTTTGTAAGTTTAATTATTTGTAAAATTAAAATAAAGCAGCATTAATTGATTGTTTTTCGCCTGTTGTACAATTTACAACGTGCGCCCGCTCATGTGATAATTTGCGCGCCCGGCGAAAGGTTAAAGAAATCATATCAAGTAAGTTTTAAATGAATGCTACAAATTAAACAGCGAAAGATACATCTGAAATATTTTGTGGTTCTAAACCTGTTTAATCTGGCTCAATCTGGTTACTCAAATTGATCGACATTTTACGGAATTATGTCCGAAGTTGATAAGTATGCATCTAAGATAATTTAAATTCCAAAATCAAAATAATCTGCTTCTTTGTCAAAGATTCCGAATAATAAAAATAAAGTGAAGCTACCATTTTAAATTCAAATTTGATACGAAGTAATTAATTTATAATCTATAATATTACTTTATGCTTAGTAGTGAAGGTGTTAGCAATAAACGTAAGCAGAGCTTCATTTTACGAATTACTATTTTTTAAAGAAAACTTTGCATAACCTAAACAATTTTGAAATATTTGACTAGATACTATTACAGACATTTTGTTATATTTTAATTTAATTGAAATTAATTAATACATCAAAAAATTATGAATTATGAAAAAATAAAAAACAAATTTTGAAATATGTTAACTTAAAGTACTTGTTTTGCAGATAAAGTGGGACATGAAAGTTGGAGCAAGGATGAAATAATTGATTTAAATTTTCTTTTATAAGCAATTAGGTTAGTCAAAGAACATAAGAATATAAAAAAACCCCACCTACCTGAAAATAGTTAGTCGTCAGTAAGAAATTAAAATTTAATAGAAAATAATAAAAAATGTCACAAGCTTTTTAGATTGTTTTCTAAACAATCATTTTTCTTAAGTTAAATAAAGCAATTTTATGTAATTTTTAATTTTTCTTTATCAGTTTTCTAAAGCAAACTATATAAGTTTTAAATTATCTATAGAGAAATCCACCTTGACCATTATATGATTACTATACAAAGTAGCTGTACACCATAAATTGGCCAAATGGCCAACTGCAAAATCTTATTTATTGATAATGGCTGAAAGCCAAAATTTCTTATTTTCAGTTTGACAGATTTGTCCAATTTTAAATTACAAAACATTTGTAAAACTTTACTACCTTGGTCTGTCTGTAAATTCCCTCTTAAAAATAGAAAAAAACAATGGAAGAAACTGAAATAAAAACAAAAAATATTCGATAATAACGTGTTTTTTAATAAAACATTTGTGATAAAGTAGTTAGCCAAGAAATAAAATTAATTACTGTATTTACTCGTGTATAACGCGCACTTTTTAAAAATATAGGGCTAAATGCCTAGGTGAGCGTTATACACGAAATATTTTTTTACTGCTGGGTGCTGAGACATGATACATTTATGAATCAAAAAATGTATTCAAAGAAGACATAATTACTCGAAGAATCTCATTTAGTTGAAGTACAACTAAATCTTTCTTTCTTTCCTTGTATTTTTTATACATTAACGTTATATAAATGCTGGTTAGCAATTCTCACTGCAGTCACTCATTCCTACCCTCGGTCATTCACTCCCTACCCGAAGTCTAAAGATGTATTTCCGCCTTGTTTTTGGCCTGATGTAATGTTTGTTTCGACTTTCTTTGCTGAAATTCATTTAGTCATTCGTTCATTTGCATATTAAATTTATGGTGTTCGTTATATATTAAATTTTTTAAATTTAATATATTTAATATATTTACGTTATTTTTTTAATTCACCATTTTTTCTTGTAAAAGGTTGGAGGTGCGCATTATACAAGAGTAAATACAGTATACATCCCTTATATGCTTTGCTGAAATATTTTGTTTGCATTTGAATATTAAAGTTCTTTTTTTTACAAATGTTACAATAAGAAAATATATGCTCTATTAATACACTAAAAATATCTTCAAAATAAAATGTCCATAAGGTATTTTTTTAATCCAGCTTATTATTTTTAATGCTTTCAAATGACATACACAGCTTTCAATATGTTTTCATTGAACAAAAAGTAAAAATAAATAAAGGTTTTTAAAAGGAAAATAATGCACTGTTAAAAAGCTGAAAAGTTTTATTTCTTTTAAACATTAAAGATGTAGTTACGGCGAATCTAAACAAACAGTATAAAAAATATAAAGTTTATTTTTCATTTTGTTTTTATTTTGAGAACTTTAGAAAATATTTTTTCTGATCATTAATGAAAAACTAATTCAATGTTTCTTTGAATCATAAGAAAAAAAAAAGATATATATCAGTAGTTTACTTTGAAAAATACAATGGTAAAATTTTCGCTTAGTTTCAGTTCAAGTCCTTGTTTTATTTATAATTTATTTATTTTTTATTTTTCAAAAAATGCGTTTCAATTTCAATAAGAATTCTGCTATACTAAAATTTTCTTGTTTTAAAATCATGATCACATAGTATAATATTTTTATCAGATAAGAATGTTTTTATCCCTTTCATCTGTTTCTGAAGAATCTTTTCGTAAATCTTTAATATATTCAGTTTGATTCAAAACTTAACATTCAAATTTCATGGGGAAGTAAAGGAATACGACATGAAACAGATTTTACACGCGAATTCAACCTTCAATTGTGTCCGAATCATTAATTTTACTTTCTTATTGCTAGTAACTGATTCAAAACAATTAAAGTTTGTAAATGCTACAACACGTACAAAATCGTTAATAATTGCAGCAGAAATATTAATTAAAGAATACTGGAACATTTTAAAAGAATTCTGGTGGGAAACCAAAATACAAAATTTATAAACGAAGAATATTAAAAACAAAGAATGTATATATATATATGTATATATATATAAATAAAAAGTAACTAGTCAATGGGGGCCACCGTAATATTTACCCATCATAGATATGCAAAATATAACACATAAAAGAAACATGTGTAAACTATATATAAAATGCATCTAAATTCCAAAATAAAATGTAAACATATATTTAAATTGTTTTTAAAACATAGTAATGCTCTGTTAATGAATTGTTGATGAACCAATTTCGACAAATTATATAAAACACCAAACCGAATTGCATAAAAGACTAAGTGTATGTGTTAGAGTGGGGATACTTGAGCCACCTTTATTATTTCTACAGTTGTTTAATTTTTCTTTCTAAAACTGGCAATATGGTAACATATTTATAGTTCTGAACATGTAAAAAAGAAATCACATACCTTGGTACCATTTTGAAAGTATGGTGATTAATAGTTGTTTTTCCCTATCTAAAGTAAATATTTAGTTGCATTTTTTTTTATTATTAAAAGTTTTGTTTAAATTTGCAATCATATGGATAAATTTAATAAGTATAATTTCAATTGTATTTTGAATCTAAACTAGTTCAAATAGCTGCATGCTTTACTAAGTAAAACTCTGATAAACAAAAATGGTGATAATGGGGATAAGTATATTTAGCTTCCATAAGTATATTTTTTAATGAAAATATCCATTTTATTTTTCATTTTGACTAAAAAAAATAGCCTGTTTACATAAATGTATACATAGTTTTCAATTTAATTTTTATTACATTAAAAAAAATTTAAATTACTTTAAAAATCATAATGTCTAATACCTCAATTAGTCAGGTTCAACATATTAAAATATTTATTTTTTAATATAATATATTAAGATTAATATTTTATAGTGAAATTGAAACATCATCTGTTACTGTACGTTTTTTTTAATCAAAGAGATGACTATTGTCACCAACAGAGGGCCCTACTGAGTTACCATGTAGCTAAAAGTAAAAAGATTTTGCGATGATCCTTTGATCACCAGCTATAACGACAAAAAAATTATCGTATTACTAACTTTGTTTTCTGAACTGGTTTTGAAGGACTTTATGTATCATATTTTTTATCATTCTGTAAAATATTTGTGCAAAAATAATGCGAAAAAAATTACTTTTGTAGGTTTTTTTTCCGTACTGGCTCAAGTATTCCTTCACCATGGCTCAAGTATCCCCTCCATGGGGATACTTGAGCCACGATGTAAAAAAAAAGTAAAAATTAATTAGACATAGAAAAATAGTTATAAATTAATCGAAAATGGTTTTCAGTTGAAGAAAAATTATCAAATTTCCATTCTCAATATTTTATATTGTTCTAAAAAATTATAAAAAATTAAAATTTAAAAAGTGGCTCAAGTATCCCCATCTTCCCCTACATTAAACATACAGTATTTGGAGTCTCCTGACTTTGGGAATTTCAGGAAATTTATTTATGAGTTAAAACGCATTCAAATATCTTTCAAAATTATTACCCTTAATGTTAGTCCTGTTTTTTCTTTTTTTTAATTTAATTTAAATATCTTTATTATGAACGTTATTGGAATTTTCTTTAATACAAATGCACCAAATTAAATAAATTTATCAACAGAGACATGACACTTTAAAAGGCTCTCTTCATTCACTGTGTCCTTGCCAGAACGGTATTAAGCTTGATTTATCAGTATTCTGTTTTACTTTTAATTAAGTTTAAGGACACAGAAGACATAAAATGCTTCGAATTTATTACTTTCCTATTTTGAGTTTAAAAAATAAAGCAGAATTTTAAGATTCAAAAAATAGATTCTTTATGTAGTTTTAGATTAATACATTACTAAAACAGCTTTTAAAGTTTGTTAATAAACACTAAAATGCATAAGTGCCTAAAGAATATTTTCAGTTTTACACATAATATATTTTTTACATACTTAGTAGAAAATCTATAAGAAGTAGAGAGCTGAATTTTTAGTTAATTAGTTTCTGTGAAGTTTTTGAAATTGTGAGTATACTCATAATATTACAGAAGATAGTAAGTAATGTATTAAAATTGTTTATTTGGATGGCTGAAGAGTTCAATAACTATTTTTTTAATTAATGGGCAACTTCAGTCAAATGAAAAGACCCGTTTGCTAATGCTAATCCTATAGAAGAAACTTATAAATTTATCTCGGTTACATTTCAATATTTTTAAATGATTTTTTTTTTTTTTTTTTTTTTTTTTGGCATTGGATAGCTGAGATTGATCTGAATGCAGTATGCTTCTTACTTATTCGATTTTTGTTAGATATTTTTTATGAGAATGATTTCGCTTTCTAAACCGGTTCCGAAAATGAAAGCATCCCCATAAAAATATCTGGAAAAAAAAAACCTGCATTCAGATTGATCTCAGCTGTCCAATGCAAAAAAAAAAAAAAAAAACATTAAAAAATATTCAAATGCAACCGAGATATCTTTATAAATTTCTTCCATAAGATTAGTATTAGCCAACAGGTCTTAAATTGGAATCAAGTAGCCTCTTAAGTTCTTTTTGAGAAAAAAATTAAAAAAAGGAATGTACTTATTATTAGGTATATTTTCATACTTTAAAATTTGCAGTAGTTATTAATGATAGTTTTTAAATAATAAATCTAAGATGACCTATAAAAAAAATTATTTAACAAAAGATAAGTAAAAAAAAAAACGAAAATCGCTCAATATAATAAATTTTGGATGCAAGATGTATAATCTTAAATATTTTCCTTTTAAGTAAAAAAAATTAATTTACTTCCATAAGGTTGGCTGAAGCAACTGGATCGACGAGGTAATTGGGCTGTTTTATAAAATAACAGCCATTATATTGATGTTTTTTATGTTTAAATTTTGTGAACAATACCCCCTGATAACTACTTTTTAAAACAACGTGTGTCAAATCAATCATAACTCTGTCTTATCGGAAATTTCGGGTTATCGAAAATTTCGGTTTCATTTTTAAAAAATAGCGTCAGTTTCGTTGAATGTCGTTGGCTTTTTATCAAAATACTGTAAATACTTTTTATTAAAAAATTATTTTTAAAACATTAAATATATAACTGCATTAATATAATTAAGCATCTATACATATTTATTTCATAATTCAAATATCAGGCCGGTGTCTCAGTTACCCCCAACAATTGGGATCCATGTATCGTGAGGGGGAGGGGGGCGTAACTGGATCATATTGAGTCATAATATCCCAATAGTTATAAATTGGGTTTTAAGTTTAAGTTTTTTTTTTTTTTTTTTTTTTTTTTTTTTGTATTAACTTTTCGACTGCCGCAACTTGATATATCCGTTCACTAGGCTGCAGGTTTCACTGCAATTTATACATTATTTAATTTAACATATTTCTACAAATATTATCCAGTATTATAAAATTATGTTATTATTGATCCTCTCAAGGCTTAAACATATTCGTAACAAATATGTATATATATAAATACCATATTAGAAGAACCCTCTTTTTTAAACATTTAAATTAAATTACAACGAAAACAACACTACAATTTTGGCTTTTGCTTCGGGGTCAGGCGGTTAAGGGAAAGTAATTTCTACATTCTTTATTTATTTGCTTACAGGAAAGAAAATTATATAATATCTTATTAAAATTACATAATAAAATTTAAAAGAAAAAACATAATATGGGTATAAAACCAAATTTTTAAAGCGAGATAATGAAACTTTGAAACTTTACTATACAAATGAAGAAGTATGCATAAGGCAAAGTAACATTAATAGAAAAATATCGTAACCAATAAAAAAAGTTCTGTTCGTATAAGACATGGTTACATTCTCTACTTTATTATTTGACGTAAAGCACTTTAATTGAGGGGGGGAAATGACGTACTTACGTAGCCATTTGTGCACAGATTTAACTTGTTAAATTTTTTATAAAATATCCATGCAATTTTAGTAGCTATTCCCCAAGCTAAAGTACACAAGTACTCAATTAAATCCTATGATTTTAGTATAAATAAATCTAAGAATTTAACATTTAGACACCTTGACAGCTACGACTTCCTTTACAAAGCTCTTTAATTGGTGTATAATTTACATGATCTACATTTACATGATCTACATGATCTACGTGTTGTTCACACTTTTTCAAACAGGACCTGATATCCCAAAAACAAAAACCTGTTTGGATCAGAGATCCTCCTGTTTCAGTTGCCTCATTTTTATAAGGCAAATGGACCTACGAAGAAAGAAAAAAAAACACATATATATGAATGTAAAAAATAACACTAATAAGCCTTGATTACGTCCATTAATAACTACATCGTAATATTAATCTATACATATAATAAAACAGTAGGACCCGGTGTGTCTGTACATTGAAGATAATTGACAAAAATGGAGTCAGGGCGATAAAAGAAAACCAATGAAACACAAAAAAAATTTTTTTGAATTTTTTGTCTGTCTGTCTGTCTGTCTGTCTGTCTGTCTGTCTGTTTGTTCGAGGTTATCTTCGTAACTACTGAATGGATTTTTATGCGGTTTTCACTAATGAAGAATGCACACTCCCGGGCAGTGTATAGGCTTTGTTTCATCAAAATCGGACAACAGACAAAAAAGTAACAAAAAGAAACAAAAGAAACTATTAGGTGCGCTGCTCACGTTTTTTAGTACATAACGTTTTTTAGTATATATAAAATCCAATAGATGTCACTGTGCGATTTTAAAACGCGCTATTGTTATGTTTTCGCCAGTCTACTTAAGTATGAGAAAGTTTCAAGCTGGCTGTCGTTCCCTGTGGTTTAGTCGGTAGAACGTCAGTGCGCCATACTGATGGCCCGGGTTCGATTCCCAGCATGGAATTTTTTTTCACTATGTTGGCATTAACACCTATAAGCAATTAAAAGAATTTGAAATATTGTATTCAAGGCGAATTTTCTCTCTGGGAAAATTTCCTTGCATTAATATGTCAGTGTAATTTTTTTTTCGATTTAATTTTTTTTTCGAAACTTTGTTTTTCTTAAAAAATTACAGTAAATATTTGATATTTCCCAACGTTTTTTGAATGATCGACTTGCTTTTTTTTTTTTAATGTATGTCTGAACCTTATCTAACTACTTCTTCAAGATTTCTTTAGATAAACCGACCAGCGTAGCGGGCGAAGGCCCCTAGTAATATATATTGTACAACGAAAAAGTAACAATATATATTATAAATAAATATTTTGCTTATAAAACGTTGTTGAAATAATAAAAACATTTAAAATACATTAAAAAAATTTATTTACATGTTTCAAATCTTTTTAATCGACTCATCTTCAGAATGTAAATAGAAAATAAAATTACAAATATAATTACTAGATAATTATTTAGCTAGACCACGGAAAATATCCAAATAAAAAAGCGCGTGATATATTTAATTTAATTTCAATAACTATTTATTCCAGTTTTTCACTTTCATTATGTTTGCAATTCTATTTTCTACTTACATTCTGAAGATGACTCGATTAACAAGAGTTGAAACATGTACAGTGGGTTGCCAAATTATTAGGGACAGTCATGAAATATAGGTTTTCTGTACAATATTAGGATATAATTTGAAAAACAAACACTGTTTTAAAGTTAAAAAAGCTTTATTATTATAGTTTGAGTATTCACGTAATATTATATGAAAAAAAAAAACCAACAAAAATATAATACAGTCAATTTACCAATGTTAAGTAAAGAATGTCAATATTTGGTGACATTTCTTTTAGCTTCAAGGAGCGCTTTGATGCATCTCGTCATGCTCTCATCGCAATTTCTGGCACTTTCTTTTATTTCAAGGTTGTCATGCTATGCATTTATTAGTTTTTCGATGAGTTGTACCTTGGTTGTAATCATATCTTTGGCGACTTTGCCTTGGTGATCATCAATAAGCTTTCTATGCGGTTCATGTCAGGGGAATAGCCAGGCCAAGGTAAAACTGGGATATTGTGATCTTCCCAAAACTTTGTAATGCTTCTAGCTTTATGACAAGGCAAATCATGCATAAACATAAACGCTTGACCACTTGGGAACCATTCTTCAATTTGTGGAAGCTGCCGAGTTTCCAGAACTTACCTGTACTGGTCTTGTTTCATGATTCCCTAGACAATGTAGAGGCATCCAACTCTTTTAGCGCTTATGACAGACTACATCATTACTTTATCAAGGTGTTTAACACTCTCCACGATGCAGTCAGGGCGATATTTTTCGCCTGGGCTTCGCCTGACAAAGCTGCTTTTATCGGCTAAAATCTCAAAGCTTGATTCATCTGAGAAAAGCACCTGAAAAAAATTAAATTTGTTAATAATTTAGAATTAAATGATTTTCAATGACATAAATAATAATTATCTTAACAACTCACCTTATTACCGTCATCAAATGTCTCCTGGTGGTGTTCACGAGCCTAGGCAATGTGCTTCAGTCAATTTCGATTTCTTGCCTGGACAAAGCAAATCCTGTCAACCCTTCCTCCGCTAATCTCCACTGTACATTTCTCTCGAAACTGGCATTCCAGATTCTTGAATAATGTGAGTAAGGAGTCCCATCTTTTTCTTTATGTTTCCTAAACATATATCCCTGATTTTTCTATCGGTATGTAGAGATGTTATGCGTTTTCTTCCCCTTTTACCTTTTTGTTTGGGCGAAAGTGGCTGGTTTTTATCCAGATTTATTTTTATCCTGTTGACTACTGACTTCGAAACTCCAGCAAGTTCTACTATCTTCCTTTGAGAATGACTCGTATGCAGGAGAAAGGTTTTTACTTCAGATTTTTTTTTTCCTAGGGAACAAATTAACCCCACAACCCATACTGAAATCAATAAAAATAGAAAAGGAATTAAAGTCATAAATAATTTCACAAAAAACAAATATTTAATAAGTAAAAGAAACATAGTACTCACATATAAATCTTAACTTTTTCAAAAAAGCCCAAAGAATTTTGTTTAAATTAAAGAAAAGCGTTTTCCACTATTGCGTGTGTAAAAGACTCAGCATCTACCCCCTTCTTAAAATAGTTATAGAAAGCAAACAAACCTTTTAACATATTAAAAGTTCTTAAAAGTTAAATTATAGAAGCATTGACAACTGTAAAATACACTCCTGCAACACTTAAACCACTTAGAACAGCAGTCAAGTGCACCCAAAGTATAAAACTAGCAAAAAAGTATGGCTGTCCCTAATAATTTGGCAACCCACTGTAAATAAATTTTTTAATGTATTTTAAATGTTTTTATTAATACAACAACGTCTTATAAGCAAAATATTTATTTATAATTTAAATTCTTATACATTCCTTGTGGAATATATATTATTAATATTACGATATACACATATATGTTTTTTTTAGACATTAAAATTTAATTTTTAAAAAGTCTTAGTGATAGAATGATCGAACACATTTAAAGAGGTCCAAACTTTAATTCAAATGAACATAATCTTTTGGAAGCTCTATTGCCACATTGTAAAGTCATAGTCCTGCTGCTCTACATAATCCTATATATTTGTTAAAAAAAAAAAAAAAAAAAAAAAAAAAAAAAAAAAAAAAAAAAAAAAAAATCAGCAATTCAAACATCTTTTAAAGTATCTATTGTTCAAGATGTCAAGATGTGTTTTTAACTAATTTTAATTTAATTTATTACAAATATCTCTACACATAAAAGATTTTTTTTCAATCTAGGAACACATAATATAGATTCGAATTTAAAAATACAATAACCTCATTTAATTATAATTAATTTTTCAATTAATAATTCTTTTCCTGATTTAATTATAATTAATTACGGAGTTGACTGATTTTTAGATTGATTATCAGCAGTGAAATTACGCTTGAAATTAATGAATATATATAATAATATGTGACCATCACATTGCAGATAAGTCGTAGAACCAACATAGTGAAAAGCTGGGAATTTTCCTCGTAGCTTAAATGGTAGAACACTTGGAGCGCTATTCCAAGAATTCCGGGTTCGATGCCAGGTTTGGACATTTTTCACTATGTTGGTTCTACGACTTGTTATCAATGTGCTGGTCACACATTATGTATTACAATAACCTTTTTCGAGTAACTAATGATTATGAAAAAAAAAAATTATTTTAGAATTTACAGAAACCAATATATTTCTCTGTTTAAAGAAACATTTAAAAAGACAAGATTATTTTTATATAACTGATTTTCGAACATGGCTCCAAGTCCGTTAGCACTATATTTATCAAGATTTAAAAATATAGATTTTTCTGGTCACAACCACTTCTCAGATAAACATTTCGTTTTCTACGGATACATTTCACAGAAAAATAAGACAATAGAAATATTAGTATCAATATTAAAAATATGAGTGGAATCCATCGAAATTCGACGAAAGAAAATCTTTAAAAAAAGAATTGTTACATATAATTATAATAAATCACAAATCTTAGATGCAATAAAAAGTACATATTATATTGGTCAGTCTAACTCTCAAGCAAATATTATTTTAAGCTAAAATTAACAAAATCAATAAGACTCAATTATCCAAAATTATTAACCGAAATAAAATCGAAATTCACCGGATTTTATAAACAGACGCATTTTTATTTTTTTTTCAATTTTAAAAGATACAGTAACCGCCAAAAAAAACTTGACACTTTCGATTTTTGATGTTTTGTTAAATATCTAGAAATATACACAAGGAATTATTCTGAAACTCCTGGTGTGTAAACAAAATAGTACACGTCATACATTTTGACAAAGATTTTTCCACGAAATCTAACAGGGGACCGTCAACAAATTGAAAAAGATCAAAGATCTTTTGGATCACCCTGTCAAAACTAATGAAGCAAAACAGTTTAAACTGCAGATAATGATTAAGTGGCTTATTGTGATAAGTTGTGTCGATTTGTATGAATATAGCTTGAAAACTCATAGAGAAATTAAAGTTTTTATAAAAACGGTCCAAAATTTTTCCAAGTTTTTTGCTTATAATTTTCAGAGCTCTTCATAAAACACAATAATATTTTCAGAAAATATGACAAACAACATTGCACATAACACCCTGTAATCAGAATTAAAAAATAATAAAAAATGTATGAAAAATGAACGGGTTTATTAAATAATTTTTTACTGCGCATGCGTCAACGCTATTAAAATTTCATTTGCATATTATGTTAGTTAAATGTATAGAGCAACTTTTGTGAAAGTCTCAAAAACATAGCTTGAAAACTCTGAAAATTATCGTTAATAGAATATTGTCAAAATCCATTATTCCCAAAATGAAGCAAAAAGATGAGGGGCTGTATCCATATTCCATTGATTAGTACCTACACAGTATAGCACGTACTACTAAATTTGGATACAACTCCTTATCTTTTTGCTTTATTCTGGAAATAACGGATTTTGACCTTATTCTATTGACGATAATTTTTAGAGTTTTTAAGCTATGTTTTTGAGACTTTCACAAAAGTTGCTCTATACATTTAACTAACATAATATGCAAATGGAATTTTAATAGCGTTGACGCATGCGCATTAAAAAATTATTTAGTAAACCCGTTCGTTTTTCATACATTTTTTTTTATTTTTTAATTCTGATTACAAGGTGTTATGTGCAATGTTGTTTGTCATATTTTCTGAAAAGATTATTGTGTTTTATGAAGAGCTCTGAAAATTATAAGCAAAAAACTTGGAAAAATTTTGGACCGTTTTTATAAAAACTTTAATTTCTCTACGAGTTTTCAAGCTATATTCATAAAAATCGACACAACATATCACAATTAGCCACTTAATCATTATCTGCAGTTTAAACTGTTTTGCTTCATTAGTTTTGACAGGGTGATCCAAAAGATCTTCGTTCTTTTTCAATTTATTGACGGTCCCCTGTTAGATTTCGTGGAAAAATCTTTATCAAAATATTTGACGTGTACTATTTTGTTTACACACCAGTAATTTCAGAATGATTCCTTGTGTATATTTCTAGATATTTAACAAGACATCAAAAATCGAAAGTGTCAAGATTTTTTTGGCGGTGACTGTAATGTAGTGATTCTGTTGTCACAATTACACGACGTGGTACTAAAAATTACAAAAAAATTAATGTCTAAAAATAAATTTGGATACAGCTTTCAAATAAATTGCACTTGAAGTACATTTTCTCCTCTATACGACAGTGTAAAAATTAAAAATGTGCGATGTATAGAAGTGTTATATTTGCAGTAGTGAAAATTGCAAAACCGAAATTGCAGGGAAAATGATGTCATTCGCAAAATTACGTATGCGTTACGCACAGATACTTTTGGCCTTTATACTTGCAATATAGATTTTGTTACTCTTGAATGTATTACTTCAATTACGGAGTTGAAACATTTAATTCAGATTAAATAGCATTTGTTTGATATTCCAGTTTTAGAAAAGTAATTCGTGCATTTTGAAACCACTCAGAAACACTAAAATGAAAGGCAGCAAATGAAACTTTATTTTTTCAGTGTTTTGTTTACACCGAAAATGTTTTGATTTTTGAGATTCATAATCACAAATAGGTTTTTTCGAATCATGCACATATTGGACTGTTTCGTGATTATTTTTTTTCTAAATTAAAAAACATTTGATTTTCTTTCAATGCATACGTTAAAAAAGTCTTATAAAAACTGAACTTTTTGTTCAGTAATACTTTTATTTTATAAAACACTATTTAAATTAGATAATATGTTACATCTGATAGGCAATAGTGAATACTAGTGTGTGTCGTAAAGAAATGTCACGACATCGCTTAGAATAAAATAAAATAAAAGAAAAGAAAAAACAAAGAGAGAGAAAGAATAATAATAAATAAATAAATAAATAAATAAATAAATAAATAATCTAGAAAGAGATAGAAAATGAAATGATATTAATGTATATAAAAGTATTAAAATAAATTTTTATTTTAGCTTTCGTAAACAAGAAATGATAACAATAATATGTGTTGTTTGTTCGGAAGTTTTATTATACTATAAGCTCTCCTTTAGTCAAAGCCTGGGAATAGCAAAATCACATGAACGAAGGGATTTTCTCACCATTAGTTATAAAAGGAACAAATGTTTACGAGAAGCAATAAAACCTAGAGTCGCCATTTGTGACATTAACGTACACAAGCAACAATGAAAGATTTACAATCAAATTTATGACTCCCACGTGTGGTCTACTTGGGCGGTTGGTTCGGAATCGTAGCTCCGGCAATAAATAATGGAGGAACAATGTCTAAAAATCCAACCCCGTTTCTTTTACTTGACCAATGGACAGCGAAACATATTCAAAGCCAATTGGAGTCCGAATTTTATACCCAATGGGGTCAAAGGGGGCGTACAGGACCTGAAAAGAAAGCCCCACATGAGTCAGTGCAGTTTTGGAATTGAAAGTGTAAAAGTAAAAAAAGATTTTTTTCTCTCTGCTGCGAGTTTCCCGCTAAGATGAGAGGGAAAAGAGGAAATCGAAATAAACCGTGTCGTCGGAAGATGTGATCTTATGCCTCCCGGACGAAGTGATGAGAAGCGACGCTATGCTCTGCACATAGAGAACGAATCGTCGACTGATTTCCAATTCAAAAAGGAACACCTGAGTATTGCTGAGCGGACTATTTTTCATCGGATGATTTCTAAGTATTGCTGAGTTGAATTCATTTCTGCAAAACAAAAAAAAAAACTTTGCCTGAAACTCCCAGTGAAATTTGAAAGTGCTTATTAGTGTGAAAAGGACCATACGTCTAACTGATGACTGGAAAGTGCGCAAAATTTGAAAAGTTGCAAACTATTTGTGTTAATAAAAAAAAACAAAATGCCTTGGAACTCAGCACCTGGATTTAATTGTGTCAGTGTACTGATGAACTGTATGGACAGCTATAAGCCAACGACGACCAATACCAGGAACATACTTGTAAGGTGAGAACATTTCATTGTTCATGTGACTGGCCAATTTATTTTATTGATATAATGTTGTGTTAAAAATTTTGGTTTTTGAAATTTGATTATTTAAAATTTGATTATTTTAAAATTTTAAAATTATTATTATCTTTGGGGCTCAAAATTATCAGAATTTAATGCTCAAACTTAATTAATAGTAAAATGAATAAATAAATAAATTAATAATACCAGTAAAATAATACTAATAATATGAACGAAGGACTTGATTTGATAAAATATGAAATTTTGGGGCTTTGCCTATAAGTTGTGTCGTGAACTTTAGTGTTATGAGCTGTGAGGATAGCAGAACAATAGGAAATGAATAAATAAACAAACAACAACAACAACAAAAAAAAATGAAATAAAATATATTGTATATTTCACTATAACCATATTTCAGTAGTTATTGCCTTGCATATTATATTTTTATAGTGTTTGCATGATGCCAATTTATATGTTTTAATAAAATTTGTATATATGTACCTATTCTTGTCTTTATTCCAGTTTTCTCCCTTTATGTATTTTAAGGTAATTTCTAGATGCAGATTAGGGAATGTTAACATTTAAATTTGTAGATTAATATCTCAAGTATTTTATTGACTCATCAATCCCAATTTTCACAAATTCATACGTTAAATAAGGCGATCCTAATGTTATTGCAAAATGTTAATTTTATGTATGATATTAAGGAATTAATTTCAGTAATTAATAATATCCGATCTTCGTTCACAACGCCGAAGGGATATTATTTTCATTTGTCTTCGTACTAACCACGTCACGTTTGCGTACCTAGTAGGAGGTGTTTATTTTCGTCACCACACTACTAAAAGTTTAATGGTGCTCATACCAGGTGTATGAATTTGTATTTGGGATTCAAAATTAAAAATTTTCTGCATTTAAATATAAATAAAGATAGCCAGTATTATGATTTTATTCTTAATTACCTATCTTCTCTTAGCTTTTTCTCCTTCTACTAACAAACATTATTTATCCATATTGTGTTTATAAATATTGTGTGTATATCTAAAAATTTATGAAATTGAAATATAATAGTTGAGAAGATGAAACAAAAATATACAGAAGAGTTGGTTTAGTTCACGACACATTAGCTTGTAAGATTGTAAAGAATTTCGTTACTATATATATCCGTATTTCGGAAAATTTACTTTGTCATTATATTTATGTGTATTTATAAAAATATTTAGGGCTATTTCATAATTTCTATTAAATATTATTCTCGAATGAGTATAAATTATAATAATTCATTACAAAACTCATATCTTGAGAGTATATGATATCATAATTTGAGGTGTGAAAGAGTTTAAAAATAAAAATAAAGGAAAAAGTATTAAACATCAGTCGTTGTGAGATTTTCCAAATAGGTAAATAAATATGACAGGTAGAAATAAGGCAAGGCAGTCTTCTCCCGAAAGGGACACATTTAAAATTGGAATAGACACTCTATTGAACTCTTTACAAAATTTTGAGGACAAACCAGACCAAAATATATCATATTTTTTCGAAGAGTTCGAAGAATTAGCCGCAGCGGCACAATTTCCTGATGATTTAAAATTGGTGTTGGCAAAGTCAAAATTTAAAGGCCAAGCGAGAGAGATTCTAAAAAACACAGCTGAATTGCATAAAGCACAAAACTATAACACATTCAAAGAAAATGCGATAACACAATTTAAAAAAGAAAGATCGTTTGCTGACGCTCAGGCGCAATTCATAAACGCAAAACAAACACCCAACCAAACTATTGAAGAATTTACTAAAAAATTCAACATTGAGGCACAAAAATACCTTGTCTCGTCAGGACATGAACAAAAGAATGGAGCTAAAGAATTATTAGAAACGATTAAATTAACTAAATACCTTGAAGCACTAAGACCGGACATCTCCTTTGAATTAAAAAAATACCCACCCACAAAGTTTGATGAAGCAGTAAAAAAAGCTAAAAATATCGAAAGTGCTTTGAACAGTGCAGGAGAAGTAAACAATTTAACTGAAAATAGCGAAAATAAATTATTCGAGGCACTTCTTAGCATGTCGCAAGAACAAAAATCGGAAATACACCAATTAAAAGAACAAATAAAAGATTTAAAAATTCAAAAAAATGAAAGCGAACATAACAACGCTGAAGTAAATCAGATAACACATAATTTTTGTCATATCTGTAATAAATCCAACCACCAGACACAAAATTGTTATTTCAATCAAAAAAGTGCGAATTTTTTTCAACCAAGGGGAGCGCAAAACAATGTTCGGCCACGATTTCAAAAAAATTATTATCAAAATAATAATTATAGAGGCTTTCAACGATTTCCACAAAATTATGCACAACATTTCCAAGCGCCACAAACACTGGATTTTGCAAGACCTTATCACAATCAAACTAGATTTAACGATATGCAAATTCAAATGCCAAATTGGCAAAATTTGACCCAATCACAAATAGGACAGAATCAAATGTATCCTGGAAATTACAATATGCAAAATATGATTCCAATGCAAAACTTTGATCCAACACAAGGAAACAACACACAAATTGCATATACAGGGCAGCATCAGGGTTTCGCAAATATGCAAAATAGCCAAAATCCTTTGCCGCAAAATAATGAGGGAAATAGGGAACATCAGCCCACAATTACTTTTCCTAACGAAAACAGAGACAGGCGAGGAAGACACAATAATAATAATAGGAACAGAGGGCAAAGTCATTTAAACCGGTAAGCGGGCCTACAAAATTGAGAGGAATACAAGCCCGTAGGTCCCGTAACATTGAGAAAAAACAGGGTTATAATATAAAAAATAAATCAAACAAGGAATTAAAAATATTGAAACAAAAGCAAACGAAAAAGACAATGATAAAAAAAAATGAGGAAGAAAAAAAAGATATAACACAAAAATTGATCGCAAGTTGTAACTCGGAAAAAAACAATGAATTACCAATATGGGACTTAAAAATAAAGAAAGATTTAATTATACCCAGCCTTATTGACAGTGGGGCGAATATAAGTTTAATATCTCCAGGGGTCTTTGAAAAAATAAAAGGGACGGATATAAAGATTAAATATTTAGCTAACGCTATAAAAATTACAACTTTATCAAACAAATCCATTCCTTTTAAACACTGTGTAAAATTTAAGTTTAGATTTAACAACACTTTCTTAAATGGCACATTTTATGTAACTAAAGATGAATTTGACCGTAATTACAAAATTATTTTAGGATATGATTTCTTAAAAAGTAATAAAATAATCATGGATTTTGAAAATAATACTTTTAAACTTAATAATTCAATTATACAATTAAACCCCAATGAAAATCAAATTACGGAGGTGAATAAAATTAAGCCCGTACAACAAAATGATGACGTTCAAACAATACCAAAACAAATCAAATCCTATCAACACAATAACATTCCGAAAATTAATACACGAGTATTTGTAAAGAAAAGCATTACTTTGAGACCTAGAGAATCGAAATTAGTAAATTTAATTTTTGATGGGAAATTAAGAAACAAGCAACAATTTTTTTTCCAACCTAAATATAACAACAGGAAATTAGTAATCCAAAATTCAGTTCATGAAAACAAGGAAACAGAAAATAATTCATTCACAATATTAGTACAAAATAAATCGAAAACGTATTTGAGACTTCATAAGGATCAGGAAATGGGAAAAATTACCACTGATTTTTTTATAAAAAAACAAAATAAACCAAATACTGATAATATTTACGAAGTAAATAACTTAAATATCACACAAATTAGAGAATTACGAAAAAAAGAACTTTCAGAGAAGGATTTTAAAATAGATCACTTAACACCGAAGGTACAAAAAGAAGTATTGAAAATTTTAATGAGACATGCTACCGCTTTCAGCAAATCATACAAAACTCTAGGAGAAACGGACGTAATAAAACCGAATTTTAAATTAATGCATGACTTTCCTATACAAACGAAACCATTCAAATTAGCGCATGATGTAAAAAAATTCGCGGAGAAAGAAATTCAAGATTTATTGGATGCAGGTATCATAGAGCCTACGAACTCAAGTTATGCTTTCCCAGTAATTTTCGTAAAAAAAAATTCTACGTCAAAAACCAATGATCAAAACTTAATAAAACTTAGAATGGCTATAGATTTTAGAGCTCTTAACGATATATTAGAAAGCGATCCGTATCCAGTCCCTAACACAAAGAGTATTTTACAAAGCATCGCTGGAAAAAAAATATTTACAGTTCTAGATTTGCATTCTGCATTTTTTCAAATCAAATTACAAGAGCAGGACAAGCATAAACTAGCATTTATCACGGAGGATAACCATTTTCAAATAACACGAATGCCATTCGGAACTAAAATCTCAACAAATATATTTGCTCGTCTAATCGATATAGTTTTAGGTGATTTAAAAAAGAAATATAACATTCAATACTTTATCGATGACATTTTACTTGCCGCTGATAATATACAACAAATGCACACATTACTAGAAGAAGTACTAACACAATTAGAAAAATTCAATCTCACAATTGAACCAGCTAAAATAAAACTATACATGCAAGAAATAGACTTTCTGGGATACAAAATTAGTGAAAAAGGATATGCACCCTCAGAAAAAAATATAAAAAAAATAACAAGCTTTGCAGTCCCTACATCTCAGAAAACAGTGCGAGCATTCATTGGATTATGCACGTATTTTAAATCAACTATAAACAATTATGCAGAAATTATAGCGCCACTGACAGATCTCACTAAAGCGAATACAAAATTCAAATGGAATGACAAAGCACAGGAATCATTTGAAAAAATACAAAAAATTAGAACAACCTACCATACATCCCCCAGATTTTAATAAAGATTTCTATATAATTACAGACGGATCAAAAATTGCAACATCAGGTATACTCGCGCAAAAACAAGGAGATAAAATGATACCAATTGAATTTACAGGCAGAAAATTAAAAGAATCGGAAAAGAGATATCCAAGCATGCAGATAGAGCTTTTGGCAATATACGAAACTATAACTTATTTTAGAAACATTTTATTAGGAAGAAAATTTTTTCTCCTAACAGATTCAAAAGCATTAACATACCACTTACACTTGGAAAAACAGCCGGAAATTGTAGCACGATGGTTACTTAAGCTACAGGATTATGATTTTGAAGTATCGCACATTGAAGGTATTCATAACCCAGCAGATTTCTGTAGTAGAGAAACAAATGCCTTAACTATAGCGGACGATTTAAACAAACATCTTTTTGCGGTAAATAAAAATTTGAATGCAGACAATATAAAAAAAGAACAATTAAAAGACCCTAAATTAAACGAAATTATTCAAGCTTTACAACAACAGAAAAAAGCAAAAAAATATGAAAAATACAATTTAAATAAAGAAGGAATATTAATTCTAAGAAAATCACGAAATTCAAATAATGATGATTTATATATTGCGCCACAGAATTTAAAAGAAGATATTATAAAAAGCGCACATGTCCCACACTTCGCTTTTCTAAAAACCTATGGCATAATAAAAGAAAGATTTTTTTGGTATAGAATGTATCAAGAGATAAAACAATTCTGTGCGAAATGTATAACATGCAATACATTTAAACAGCATAAAACGATAAAAATTCCACTGAAAACGATGGATAAAAATTACATACCTGGTCATAAATTAACTATTGACGTAGTAGGAAGTTTGGTTACATCTCTAAATAGGAATAAATTTGTTTTAACTATTGTCGATACAGCATCTCGCTTCCTACAAGCATTTCCACTTAGATCGACAGATACTAAGGTTATAATCAACGCATTAAATGGTTACTTCAGTACTTTTGGATTAGCGAAATATATCTCTACAGACAACGGAGCTTATTTTAAATCGAAGGATTTCAAAGATTATATGAAAAATTTAAATATTGAACTAATACCTTCGTCGGTGTACCACCCGGAATCGCAATCTGTACTTGAACGAATACACCGGGATTTAAAAGCTTCCATAGCCTCTATGTGTAATAAAACTTACGAATGGGATATAAAACTTCCATATTTCGTACTTATGCATAATTCAACTGTACATAGAATAACAAAATTTTCTCCAAGCATGTTATTTTTCGGTAGAGAGATAAAAACGCCATTCACGAATTTTGAAGCGCATAATATGGATTCTTACAGTACATATGTACAGAATAAGCTCAAACATATGCACGATATAAGATATGAAGTTATGAAGAATCAAGAAAAGGCGGATTTGGAACTGAATAAAAATTCGAAGTTAAAACACAAAGAATTAAAATTGGGTGACGAGGTCTACACGAAAATGCTGAGAAAACCTAAGGCATTACATCAGAAATTTTCAGGCCCATATTATATTGAGAGAATTTTCAGAAATGATAACTACCTCATAAAGAACAAACATAGGCCAGACCTGAGACCTATTAGAATTCATATTTCTAAATTATTTGCGCCCAATGTGGCAAACAGAACAGAAAACAAATAATCATTCCTTAGAAAATATAAGTAAAAAAAAAAAAAAAAAATAATAATAATAATAATAATAATAATAATAATAAAACAAAATAAAAAAATAAATAAATAAAATTCCACAAAAAAAAAAAAAATTTTAGATTTCAAGAATTTATTAAAATTGTTTTAAGCGTCTACTGAAACCGTCAAAATCTTTTAAATATACCGTATTTAACATATCAGCCAAACTTAAAAAAATTTTTTACAATTAAACACAGAAAATTCTAAAAAATGTTCGAATCTTGCAAATTACATACAAAATTAACGTTATAAAAAAAAAAAAAAAAAAAAAAAAAAAAAAAAAAAAAAAAAAAACGGAGCTATATTATGGTCTCATACGAAATATGTTTCGTACTTCCCGGGATGTGAGTATTTATTGCTGGTCGATAACTTGCATGGTATGGAAAATATTTTTTAGGAGACTATACATAGACAAAATATATATAACAGAGACAAATAAATATTAAAAATAGGCATTACATGAATAGTCGTAATATATTACCTAATATAAAAATAAACTAGATTCAAACAAAATATATATACATATATATAAAAATTATATTTACGAATTTTTCATAACACGGTATGTTATACAAAAAGGAAAATGAAGATAGAAAAGGTTTCAGAACAATAATACAATGGGATCGTGAAATAATGTATGATAAAAATAAAAACGGGAATGAAAATGAAGTCATAAACAGCAGCATGAACAGTAGTGAATTCTAGTGAGAATGCGTCTCAGTAGGAATTTCGAGCGAATAATATAGGTATCGCGGAGGTGAATATGTTTATATACATAATATATTTGGCAGTTTTCAAAGGCCAACACATTGCAATGATGATTTTCTCACATTTAATGTATTTGTGTATGTTATTTCAATTTTTGTATTACTATGTCCATTTGTCATTACATGTATATATTTATAATAATGGTATGGTATTCTTGCACATCTTTTAATTTTAAGTGATTAGATTATAAATCTGTATATATATTATAGCTTATTTTTGGATAGAATAATTTTTTTTTCTTAAAGTAAGAGGGGATAAGCTTGTCGTAAAGAAATGTCACGACATCGCTTAGAATAAAATAAAATAAAAGAAAAGAAAAAACAAAGAGAGAGAAAGAATAATAATAAATAAATAAATAAATAAATAAATAATCTAGAAAGAGATAGAAAATGAAATGATATTAATGTATATAAAAGTATTAAAATAAATTTTTATTTTAGCTTTCGTAAACAAGAAATGATAACAATAATATGTGTTGTTTGTTCGGAAGTTTTATTATACTATAAGCTCTCCTTTAGTCAAAGCCTGGGAATAGCAAAATCACATGAACGAAGGGATTTTCTCACCATTAGTTATAAAAGGAACAAATGTTTACGAGAAGCAATAAAACCTAGAGTCGCCATTTGTGACATTAACGTACACAAGCAACAATGAAAGATTTACAATCAAATTTATGACTCCCACGTGTGGTCTACTTGGGCGGTTGGTTCGGAATCGTAGCTCCGGCAATAAATAATGGAGGAACAATGTCTAAAAATCCAACCCCGTTTCTTTTACTTGACCAATGGACAGCGAAACATATTCAAAGCCAATTGGAGTCCGAATTTTATACCCAATGGGGTCAAAGGGGGCGTACAGGACCTGAAAAGAAAACCCCACATGAGTCAGTGCAGTTTTGGAATTGAAAGTGTAAAAGTAAAAAAAGATTTTTTTCTCTCTGCTGCGAGTTTCCCGCTAAGATGAGAGGGAAAAGAGGAAATCGAAATAATCCGTGTCGTCGGAAGATGTGATCTTATGCCTCCCGGACGAAGTGATGAGAAGCGACGCTATGCTCTGCACATAGAGAACGAATCGTCGACTGATTTCCAATTCAAAAAGGAACACCTGAGTATTGCTGAGCGGACTATTTTTCATCGGATGATTTCTAAGTATTGCTGAGTGGAATTCATTTCTGCAAAACAAAAAAAAAACTTTGCCTGAAACTCCCAGTGAAATTTGAAAGTGCTTATTAGTGTGAAAAGGACCATACGTCTAACTGATGACTGGAAAGTGCGCAAAATTTGAAAAGTTGCAAACTATTTGTGTTAATAAAAAAAAACAAAATGCCTTGGAACTCAGCACCTGGATTTAATTGTGTCAGTGTACTGATGAACTGTATGGACAGCTATAAGCCAACGACGACCAATACCAGGAACATACTTGTAAGGTGAGAAAATTTCATTGTTCATGTGACTGGCCAATTTATTTTATTGATATAATGTTGTGTTAAAAATTTTGGTTTTTGAAATTTGATTATTTAAAATTTGATTATTTTAAAATTTTAAAATTATTATTATCTTTGGGGCTCAAAATTATCAGAATTTAATGCTCAAACTTAATTAATAGTAAAATGAATAAATAAATAAATTAATAATACCAGTAAAATAATACTAATAATATGAACGAAGGACTTGATTTGATAAAATATGAAATTTTGGGGCTTTGCCTATAAGTTGTGTCGTGAACTTTAGTGTTATGAGCTGTGAGGATAGCAGAACAATAGGAAATGAATAAATAAACAAACAACAACAACAAAAAAAAATGAAATAAAATATATTGTATATTTCACTATAACCATATTTCAGTAGTTATTGCCTTGCATATTATATTTTTATAGTGTTTGCATGATGCCAATTTATATGTTTTAATAAAATTTGTATATATGTACCTATTCTTGTCTTTATTCCAGTTTTCTCCCTTTATGTATTTTAAGGTAATTTCTAGATGCAGATTAGGGAATGTTAACATTTAAATTTGTAGATTAATATCTCAAGTATTTTATTGACTCATCAATCCCAATTTTCACAAATTCATACGTTAAATAAGGCGATCCTAATGTTATTGCAAAATGTTAATTTTATGTATGATATTAAGGAATTAATTTCAGTAATTAATAATATCCGATCTTCGTTCACAACGCCGAAGGGATATTATTTTCATTTGTCTTCGTACTAACCACGTCACGTTTGCGTACCTAGTAGGAGGTGTTTATTTTCGTCACCACACTACTAAAAGTTTAATGGTGCTCATACCAGGTGTATGAATTTGTATTTGGGATTCAAAATTAAAAATTTTCTGCATTTAAATATAAATAAAGATAGCCAGTATTATGATTTTATTCTTAATTACCTATCTTCTCTTAGCTTTTTCTCCTTCTACTAACAAACATTATTTATCCATATTGTGTTTATAAATATTGTGTGTATATCTAAAAATTTATGAAATTGAAATATAATAGTTGAGAAGATGAAACAAAAATATACAGAAGAGTTGGTTTAGTTCACGACACATTAGCTTGTAAGATTGTAAAGAATTTCGTTACTATATATATCCGTATTTCGGAAAATTTACTTTGTCATTATATTTATGTGTATTTATAAAAATATTTAGGGCTATTTCATAATTTCTATTAAATATTATTCTCGAATGAGTATAAATTATAATAATTCATTACAAAACTCATATCTTGAGAGTATATGATATCATAATTTGAGGTGTGAAAGAGTTTAAAAATAAAAATAAAGGAAAAAGTATTAAACATCAGTCGTTGTGAGATTTTCCAAATAGGTAAATAAATATGACAGGTAGAAATAAGGCAAGGCAGTCTTCTCCCGAAAGGGACACATTTAAAATTGGAATAGACACTCTATTGAACTCTTTACAAAATTTTGAGGACAAACCAGACCAAAATATATCATATTTTTTCGAAGAGTTCGAAGAATTAGCCGCAGCGGCACAATTTCCTGATGATTTAAAATTGGTGTTGGCAAAGTCAAAATTTAAAGGCCAAGCGAGAGAGATTCTAAAAAACACAGCTGAATTGCATAAAGCACAAAACTATAACACATTCAAAGAAAATGCGATAACACAATTTAAAAAAGAAAGATCGTTTGCTGACGCTCAGGCGCAATTCATAAACGCAAAACAAACACCCAACCAAACTATTGAAGAATTTACTAAAAAATTCAACATTGAGGCACAAAAATACCTTGTCTCGTCAGGACATGAACAAAAGAATGGAGCTAAAGAATTATTAGAAACGATTAAATTAACTAAATACCTTGAAGCACTAAGACCGGACATCTCCTTTGAATTAAAAAAATACCCACCCACAAAGTTTGATGAAGCAGTAAAAAAAGCTAAAAATATCGAAAGTGCTTTGAACAGTGCAGGAGAAGTAAACAATTTAACTGAAAATAGCGAAAATAAATTATTCGAGGCACTTCTTAGCATGTCGCAAGAACAAAAATCGGAAATACACCAATTAAAAGAACAAATAAAAGATTTAAAAATTCAAAAAAATGAAAGCGAACATAACAACGCTGAAGTAAATCAGATAACACATAATTTTTGTCATATCTGTAATAAATCCAACCACCAGACACAAAATTGTTATTTCAATCAAAAAAGTGCGAATTTTTTTCAACCAAGGGGAGCGCAAAACAATGTTCGGCCACGATTTCAAAAAAATTATTATCAAAATAATAATTATAGAGGCTTTCAACGATTTCCACAAAATTATGCACAACATTTCCAAGCGCCACAAACACTGGATTTTGCAAGACCTTATCACAATCAAACTAGATTTAACGATATGCAAATTCAAATGCCAAATTGGCAAAATTTGACCCAATCACAAATAGGACAGAATCAAATGTATCCTGGAAATTACAATATGCAAAATATGATTCCAATGCAAAACTTTGATCCAACACAAGGAAACAACACACAAATTGCATATACAGGGCAGCATCAGGGTTTCGCAAATATGCAAAATAGCCAAAATCCTTTGCCGCAAAATAATGAGGGAAATAGGGAACATCAGCCCACAATTACTTTTCCTAACGAAAACAGAGACAGGCGAGGAAGACACAATAATAATAATAGGAACAGAGGGCAAAGTCATTTAAACCGGTAAGCGGGCCTACAAAATTGAGAGGAATACAAGCCCGTAGGTCCCGTAACATTGAGAAAAAACAGGGTTATAATATAAAAAATAAATCAAACAAGGAATTAAAAATATTGAAACAAAAGCAAACGAAAAAGACAATGATAAAAAAAAATGAGGAAGAAAAAAAAGATATAACACAAAAATTGATCGCAAGTTGTAACTCGGAAAAAAACAATGAATTACCAATATGGGACTTAAAAATAAAGAAAGATTTAATTATACCCAGCCTTATTGACAGTGGGGCGAATATAAGTTTAATATCTCCAGGGGTCTTTGAAAAAATAAAAGGGACGGATATAAAGATTAAATATTTAGCTAACGCTATAAAAATTACAACTTTATCAAACAAATCCATTCCTTTTAAACACTGTGTAAAATTTAAGTTTAGATTTAACAACACTTTCTTAAATGGCACATTTTATGTAACTAAAGATGAATTTGACCGTAATTACAAAATTATTTTAGGATATGATTTCTTAAAAAGTAATAAAATAATCATGGATTTTGAAAATAATACTTTTAAACTTAATAATTCAATTATACAATTAAACCCCAATGAAAATCAAATTACGGAGGTGAATAAAATTAAGCCCGTACAACAAAATGATGACGTTCAAACAATACCAAAACAAATCAAATCCTATCAACACAATAACATTCCGAAAATTAATACACGAGTATTTGTAAAGAAAAGCATTACTTTGAGACCTAGAGAATCGAAATTAGTAAATTTAATTTTTGATGGGAAATTAAGAAACAAGCAACAATTTTTTTTCCAACCTAAATATAACAACAGGAAATTAGTAATCCAAAATTCAGTTCATGAAAACAAGGAAACAGAAAATAATTCATTCACAATATTAGTACAAAATAAATCGAAAACGTATTTGAGACTTCATAAGGATCAGGAAATGGGAAAAATTACCACTGATTTTTTTATAAAAAAACAAAATAAACCAAATACTGATAATATTTACGAAGTAAATAACTTAAATATCACACAAATTAGAGAATTACGAAAAAAAGAACTTTCAGAGAAGGATTTTAAAATAGATCACTTAACACCGAAGGTACAAAAAGAAGTATTGAAAATTTTAATGAGACATGCTACCGCTTTCAGCAAATCATACAAAACTCTAGGAGAAACGGACGTAATAAAACCGAATTTTAAATTAATGCATGACTTTCCTATACAAACGAAACCATTCAAATTAGCGCATGATGTAAAAAAATTCGCGGAGAAAGAAATTCAAGATTTATTGGATGCAGGTATCATAGAGCCTACGAACTCAAGTTATGCTTTCCCAGTAATTTTCGTAAAAAAAAATTCTACGTCAAAAACCAATGATCAAAACTTAATAAAACTTAGAATGGCTATAGATTTTAGAGCTCTTAACGATATATTAGAAAGCGATCCGTATCCAGTCCCTAACACAAAGAGTATTTTACAAAGCATCGCTGGAAAAAAAATATTTACAGTTCTAGATTTGCATTCTGCATTTTTTCAAATCAAATTACAAGAGCAGGACAAGCATAAACTAGCATTTATCACGGAGGATAACCATTTTCAAATAACACGAATGCCATTCGGAACTAAAATCTCAACAAATATATTTGCTCGTCTAATCGATATAGTTTTAGGTGATTTAAAAAAGAAATATAACATTCAATACTTTATCGATGACATTTTACTTGCCGCTGATAATATACAACAAATGCACACATTACTAGAAGAAGTACTAACACAATTAGAAAAATTCAATCTCACAATTGAACCAGCTAAAATAAAACTATACATGCAAGAAATAGACTTTCTGGGATACAAAATTAGTGAAAAAGGATATGCACCCTCAGAAAAAAATATAAAAAAAATAACAAGCTTTGCAGTCCCTACATCTCAGAAAACAGTGCGAGCATTCATTGGATTATGCACGTATTTTAAATCAACTATAAACAATTATGCAGAAATTATAGCGCCACTGACAGATCTCACTAAAGCGAATACAAAATTCAAATGGAATGACAAAGCACAGGAATCATTTGAAAAAATACAAAAAATTAGAACAACCTACCATACATCCCCCAGATTTTAATAAAGATTTCTATATAATTACAGACGGATCAAAAATTGCAACATCAGGTATACTCGCGCAAAAACAAGGAGATAAAATGATACCAATTGAATTTACAGGCAGAAAATTAAAAGAATCGGAAAAGAGATATCCAAGCATGCAGATAGAGCTTTTGGCAATATACGAAACTATAACTTATTTTAGAAACATTTTATTAGGAAGAAAATTTTTTCTCCTAACAGATTCAAAAGCATTAACATACCACTTACACTTGGAAAAACAGCCGGAAATTGTAGCACGATGGTTACTTAAGCTACAGGATTATGATTTTGAAGTATCGCACATTGAAGGTATTCATAACCCAGCAGATTTCTGTAGTAGAGAAACAAATGCCTTAACTATAGCGGACGATTTAAACAAACATCTTTTTGCGGTAAATAAAAATTTGAATGCAGACAATATAAAAAAAGAACAATTAAAAGACCCTAAATTAAACGAAATTATTCAAGCTTTACAACAACAGAAAAAAGCAAAAAAATATGAAAAATACAATTTAAATAAAGAAGGAATATTAATTCTAAGAAAATCACGAAATTCAAATAATGATGATTTATATATTGCGCCACAGAATTTAAAAGAAGATATTATAAAAAGCGCACATGTCCCACACTTCGCTTTTCTAAAAACCTATGGCATAATAAAAGAAAGATTTTTTTGGTATAGAATGTATCAAGAGATAAAACAATTCTGTGCGAAATGTATAACATGCAATACATTTAAACAGCATAAAACGATAAAAATTCCACTGAAAACGATGGATAAAAATTACATACCTGGTCATAAATTAACTATTGACGTAGTAGGAAGTTTGGTTACATCTCTAAATAGGAATAAATTTGTTTTAACTATTGTCGATACAGCATCTCGCTTCCTACAAGCATTTCCACTTAGATCGACAGATACTAAGGTTATAATCAACGCATTAAATGGTTACTTCAGTACTTTTGGATTAGCGAAATATATCTCTACAGACAACGGAGCTTATTTTAAATCGAAGGATTTCAAAGATTATATGAAAAATTTAAATATTGAACTAATACCTTCGTCGGTGTACCACCCGGAATCGCAATCTGTACTTGAACGAATACACCGGGATTTAAAAGCTTCCATAGCCTCTATGTGTAATAAAACTTACGAATGGGATATAAAACTTCCATATTTCGTACTTATGCATAATTCAACTGTACATAGAATAACAAAATTTTCTCCAAGCATGTTATTTTTCGGTAGAGAGATAAAAACGCCATTCACGAATTTTGAAGCGCATAATATGGATTCTTACAGTACATATGTACAGAATAAGCTCAAACATATGCACGATATAAGATATGAAGTTATGAAGAATCAAGAAAAGGCGGATTTGGAACTGAATAAAAATTCGAAGTTAAAACACAAAGAATTAAAATTGGGTGACGAGGTCTACACGAAAATGCTGAGAAAACCTAAGGCATTACATCAGAAATTTTCAGGCCCATATTATATTGAGAGAATTTTCAGAAATGATAACTACCTCATAAAGAACAAACATAGGCCAGACCTGAGACCTATTAGAATTCATATTTCTAAATTATTTGCGCCCAATGTGGCAAACAGAACAGAAAACAAATAATCATTCCTTAGAAAATATAAGTAAAAAAAAAAAAAAAAAAAAATAATAATAATAATAATAATAATAATAATAAAACAAAATAAAAAAATAAATAAATAAAATTCCACAAAAAAAAAAAAAATTTTAGATTTCAAGAATTTATTAAAATTGTTTTAAGCGTCTACTGAAACCGTCAAAATCTTTTAAATATACCGTATTTAACATATCAGCCAAACTTAAAAAAATTTTTTACAATTAAACACAGAAAATTCTAAAAAATGTTCGAATCTTGCAAATTACATACAAAATTAACGTTATAAAAAAAAAAAAAAAAAAAAAAAAAAAAAAACGGAGCTATATTATGGTCTCATACGAAATATGTTTCGTACTTCCCGGGATGTGAGTATTTATTGCTGGTCGATAACTTGCATGGTATGGAAAATATTTTTTAGGAGACTATACATAGACAAAATATATATAACAGAGACAAATAAATATTAAAAATAGGCATTACATGAATAGTCGTAATATATTACCTAATATAAAAATAAACTAGATTCAAACAAAATATATATACATATATATAAAAATTATATTTACGAATTTTTCATAACACGGTATGTTATACAAAAAGGAAAATGAAGATAGAAAAGGTTTCAGAACAATAATACAATGGGATCGTGAAATAATGTATGATAAAAATAAAAACGGGAATGAAAATGAAGTCATAAACAGCAGCATGAACAGTAGTGAATTCTAGTGAGAATGCGTCTCAGTAGGAATTTCGAGCGAATAATATAGGTATCGCGGAGGTGAATATGTTTATATACATAATATATTTGGCAGTTTTCAAAGGCCAACACATTGCAATGATGATTTTCTCACATTTAATGTATTTGTGTATGTTATTTCAATTTTTGTATTACTATGTCCATTTGTCATTACATGTATATATTTATAATAATGGTATGGTATTCTTGCACATCTTTTAATTTTAAGTGATTAGATTATAAATCTGTATATATATTATAGCTTATTTTTGGATAGAATAATTTTTTTTTCTTAAAGTAAGAGGGGATAAGCTTGTCGTAAAGAAATGTCACGACATCGCTTAGAATAAAATAAAATAAAAGAAAAGAAAAAACAAAGAGAGAGAAAGAATAATAATAAATAAATAAATAAATAAATAAATAAATAAATAATCTAGAAAGAGATAGAAAATGAAATGATATTAATGTATATAAAAGTATTAAAATAAATTTTTATTTTAGCTTTCGTAAACAAGAAATGATAACAATAATATGTGTTGTTTGTTCGGAAGTTTTATTATACTATAAGCTCTCCTTTAGTCAAAGCCTGGGAATAGCAAAATCACATGAACGAAGGGATTTTCTCACCATTAGTTATAAAAGGAACAAATGTTTACGAGAAGCAATAAAACCTAGAGTCGCCATTTGTGACATTAACGTACACAAGCAACAATGAAAGATTTACAATCAAATTTATGACTCCCACGTGTGGTCTACTTGGGCGGTTGGTTCGGAATCGTAGCTCCGGCAATAAATAATGGAGGAACAATGTCTAAAAATCCAACCCCGTTTCTTTTACTTGACCAATGGACAGCGAAACATATTCAAAGCCAATTGGAGTCCGAATTTTATACCCAATGGGGTCAAAGGGGGCGTACAGGACCTGAAAAGAAAACCCCACATGAGTCAGTGCAGTTTTGGAATTGAAAGTGTAAAAGTAAAAAAAGATTTTTTTCTCTCTGCTGCGAGTTTCCCGCTAAGATGAGAGGGAAAAGAGGAAATCGAAATAATCCGTGTCGTCGGAAGATGTGATCTTATGCCTCCCGGACGAAGTGATGAGAAGCGACGCTATGCTCTGCACATAGAGAACGAATCGTCGACTGATTTCCAATTCAAAAAGGAACACCTGAGTATTGCTGAGCGGACTATTTTTCATCGGATGATTTCTAAGTATTGCTGAGTGGAATTCATTTCTGCAAAACAAAAAAAAAAAAACTTTGCCTGAAACTCCCAGTGAAATTTGAAAGTGCTTATTAGTGTGAAAAGGACCATACGTCTAACTGATGACTGGAAAGTGCGCAAAATTTGAAAAGTTGCAAACTATTTGTGTTAATAAAAAAAAACAAAATGCCTTGGAACTCAGCACCTGGATTTAATTGTGTCAGTGTACTGATGAACTGTATGGACAGCTATAAGCCAACGACGACCAATACCAGGAACATACTTGTAAGGTGAGAAAATTTCATTGTTCATGTGACTGGCCAATTTATTTTATTGATATAATGTTGTGTTAAAAATTTTGGTTTTTGAAATTTGATTATTTAAAATTTGATTATTTTAAAATTTTAAAATTATTATTATCTTTGGGGCTCAAAATTATCAGAATTTAATGCTCAAACTTAATTAATAGTAAAATGAATAAATAAATAAATTAATAATACCAGTAAAATAATACTAATAATATGAACGAAGGACTTGATTTGATAAAATATGAAATTTTGGGGCTTTGCCTATAAGTTGTGTCGTGAACTTTAGTGTTATGAGCTGTGAGGATAGCAGAACAATAGGAAATGAATAAATAAACAAACAACAACAACAAAAAAAAATGAAATAAAATATATTGTATATTTCACTATAACCATATTTCAGTAGTTATTGCCTTGCATATTATATTTTTATAGTGTTTGCATGATGCCAATTTATATGTTTTAATAAAATTTGTATATATGTACCTATTCTTGTCTTTATTCCAGTTTTCTCCCTTTATGTATTTTAAGGTAATTTCTAGATGCAGATTAGGGAATGTTAACATTTAAATTTGTAGATTAATATCTCAAGTATTTTATTGACTCATCAATCCCAATTTTCACAAATTCATACGTTAAATAAGGCGATCCTAATGTTATTGCAAAATGTTAATTTTATGTATGATATTAAGGAATTAATTTCAGTAATTAATAATATCCGATCTTCGTTCACAACGCCGAAGGGATATTATTTTCATTTGTCTTCGTACTAACCACGTCACGTTTGCGTACCTAGTAGGAGGTGTTTATTTTCGTCACCACAGTGTGTTTCTTTTTAATTTAGCAATTTAATTTTAAATCTAACCTTCTTGAAGAAAGAGAAGTAATGTACAGATATTGAACACTTGGATTTGATTTCACTGTTCCCGATTATATAAGAAAGCGTGAAATTCCTTAGGTATTTAAAGATTTGTGTTTGGGTGGTATTTGTTGTTGAAATTGAAAGAATCAATGATGCATTTTATTTTAAAATATTGCGTAAAGGAATTGAGTTTATATTAATGTTAGTAAACGCTTTTTCATTTACAAATAAAATAAAATAAAAGATAAATATATAAATATTTTCAGTAAAATTTAAGTCTCAGTTTGAATGTTATTTGACAATAAAAAAGACACATATGGTTCTGTATGTTGGAATTGTAGTATGTGGTTACGTACTTTGTAAAAAAAAAGTTTCTTTGTAAACGAAAATACTTTACTGCCATTTACGAGAATACACATTAGTACTCTTCAAGTTTATCATGATGCCAAAAAGTGTTCTTTGTTTTCAGAAACATCATCTATAATAATCTATCAACTATATATAATCTATCAACTAATCAGCTATAATAATAAAGAGAGAAGTTTGTGAGTGAGTCAGCGCTGTTCTGAAGAAGCCACCGGACATATAGTTACAAAATTTGGAGTAAAGGTACCTCTTCATATGGCGTTTTGCACCTCGAAGTCCGATTTTCCATTTTTTTTATTAGATTTTATAATTTAATTTTTTGTCAATTTTTAGCGTTCTTTTTATGTTTCGAGTCAATTTGTCGACATTAGTGAAAGGAATACGGTTTCATTCTTTTAACGCGACATAGGAAATTTAGTTTTTTTTTTTTTTTTTTTTTCAATAAAGCTTATTCGGATTTCGTGCAGCAATTTCTGATTTTTTAACAAATTTTTCAGTGCAATTCTTAGTATTTTTTCGCATTCGAGTTTTTGTGCTTTTAGAGTTGATTTTGTTTCATTTTGGTCATTATTATGGTTTTTTTTATGCACCGAAGTTTAGATATCTGACTTTAGAAATTTAATTTAATACCCGCTGACATTTTTTTTATAAATTTAAATGGGTCATTTTAAGAATATATTATATAATTTCCTTTATTCACTTTAAAAAAAATTAATTTTCCGAAGTAAGAGAAATTGCAAAAATGTATTCATAACTACGAATTAAATATTTCCAACAGCGCGAAAAGTTGCCGTAGCTGGCAATTGTTTCTATACCTTTAGTTTGCAGGGCCTGTGCTTTACCACTTAAGTTAAATGGTAGGACAATTGGCAAGACTATTTCGCTCAGATAATCTTATTACTAATAACACCTGTCTGTCATTAGGACATCTCAACCGAATAAACAGCGGGTAAAGGAACTTCTATAAACGATGGTTATTTTGACACACTATTATTCTAACACAATCAAAGTGATAGATTAAGTTATCATACTAATAAAATATTTCCAATTGAACTATAAAACGTATAATTAGATCACATGTATCAATAAGGTTGTGTGAATGCAATATGCTTGATGGTTGTCAATGAACTTAGCTTAAACGATAAAGCGGTAGCTCTGAAAGACAAGGATCTGGATTCGATTCCCGGCCTGGGAAGTTTCTCTTTTAGTTAGACATATTTAATTCGTATGATAACTTTACCAATCAGTTTGATTGCGTTAAAATAATAGTGTATATAAATGCACTATTATTTTATAACTTTTGGGGTAAACGGATCCTACATGTTCATATTACTCTTCACCCATATTCCCGTTATCCCATTCTTAAAAAAAATATGAGGTATCTAGAACACCGGTCTTGCATTTGAAGCATGAAATAAAAATGTGCAGATAATAATAATAATGTTTTTTTATACATAGTCTTTACAAAAATTGATTGTTTAATAAAAGTACTTACCGTATATTAATCAGTACAAAAAACCCTGAACGGGTTAAAAGCTTGTGACGCAGCACTTTATCTTATATATCTAAGAATTTTAAATTTGGGACTTAAAACTAATGATATCAAAATTTATGTGACGCTATGCTATTAATTAATATATACATATATTAAAATTTAATTCATTAAGGTTTTATCAATTACATCTTTCATAAATTTAAAATATGAATCTTAAAAGATATGATATCAAAATTTAAGTGACGCCTTGACGAGGCTTTAAACAATGTTTTAAAATTCCATTTATTTATTTATTGTCTAAATACATTTTCATATCTAAACAATACTTTTCATTTTCCAATACACTGTTAAATACATCACTTTCACTGAATATATATAATGCACTGAAATGTATTTGTTTGAATAAATAGATTATCTTTTGGGCTACGCTATCCAAAATCAAAAATAACGTTTGAATAAATATTTTTTGCGTCATTGTATCTATTTGCATCTATTTAACTTACTTTGGATACAGGTACTTTGGATACAATACTTTTCATTTTCCAATACACTGTTAAATACCTCACTTTCACTGAATATATATAATGCACTGAAATGTATTTATTTGAATAAATAGATTTATCTTTTGGGCTACGCTATCCAAAATCAAAAATAACGTTTGAATAAATATTTTTTGCGTCATTGTATCTATTTGCATCTATTTAACTTACTTTGGATACAATGACGCAAAAAATATTTATTCAAACGTTATTTTTGATTTTGGATAGCGTAGCCCAAAAGATAAATCTATTTATTCAAATAAATACATTTCAGTGCATTATATATATTCAGTGAAAGTGATGTATTTAACAGTGTATTGGAAAATGAAAAGTATTGTTTAGATATGAAAATGTATTTAGACAATAAATAAATAAATGGAATTTTAAAACATTGTTTAAAGCCTCGTCAAGGCGTCACTTAAATTTTGATATCATATCTTTTAAGATTCATATTTTGAATTTATGAAAGATGTAATTGATAAAACCTTAATGAATTAAATTTTAATATATGTATATATTAATTAATAGCATAGCGTCACATAAATTTTGATATCATTAGTTTTAAGTCCCAAATTTAAAATTCTTAGATATATAAGATAAAGTGCTGCGTCACAAGCTTTTAACCCGTTCAGGGTTTTTTGTACTGATATCAGTGCTTTTTTTAGGTTAATAATAAAAAGATAAAAACAAAAAATTAAAGACTAATGCAAAGAATTCATATTCATGATTTCTGATCACCTTTAATTACCCCTCCCCCACCCACTTAAAAAAAGATATTTCATATTTTATTATTAATATATGCTGTGCTACTTGATTTCGTTAAAAACAACTCTGTAGTAAAGTACGTTAGTATAAGATAAGAAAGTAATGTACATTCAGCAATGTATTTCTAAGAAAGGATTTCATAATCTATGCTGTATGTATCATTTCTCATTCTAGTTAACTATGTTTATTCTTTACACATGATGATACATATACTGCAGATGGATTAAAATGATCAGGAATACAATATTCAGAATGTGCTGGAAAGTATTTCATAATCTATGCTGCGTGCATGATTCTTGTTAATTATGTTTCAACCTTTGTATAGGTTGGTAATATTGCAGATTGATTAAGACTATATCCGTTACAATATTCAGAATATGCTGGAAAGTGTTTCATAATCTATGTTACACACAGGTTTTTCTTTCTTGTTAATTATGATTTGTTCTTTATATAGAGTGGTAAAATTACTGCAAATGGATTAAAATGATAGGCTTACAATAATGAAAATGTGTTGGAAAGTGTTTCATAATCTATACTGTATGTGTAACTTTTCATTCTTGTTAGTTTATTTATGTTTTGCTGTTTGCACAAAACATATATAAACTAACAGGGGGGGGGGAGATTTGGATGGGAAGATTACTGTACAAAGATGAAACTGATAGGTTTAAAGCATTCAGAATAAAATGGAAAGTATATAAACATGTTTAATGGAAAATTTTTTACTCTCGTTAATTATGCTTTGTTTTTTTGCACAGAATGGTAAAATTATTGTACATGAATGACAATAAGCTTACAATATTCAGAATGAGTCAGAAAATGCATCATAATCGATGCAGTATGCATGACTCTTCGTTCCTGTTAGTTATGTTTTGTGGGGTCATCAAGGCTTCTTGTTAGTTATGTAAGGGAGGGGGGGAGTTTGTATCGGGTTTAAGATTTTATTAAAATTTCCATGCTCTAGTCTGTACCTATTTACATAATTTTTTTTTTCTAAAAATTTTGATTTGGTTAGATAATTGTTTTTTTTTTCGGGTTTGAATCTCGATTTAGTTTGACTTGAATTGGAATTTTCAGGTTCTTGCCGAGTTGCATTTCAAGTACTAGTTTTCAATTCTGGTCAGTGGATGGGGACGGAAATTATTTTGTCTTTCTTGAACAGATTTTTATTTCCTAATTTTTTTATTTTACTTTTTTTTTTGGGGGGGGGATTGGATTGAGTTTCAGGTTATTCGGATCGGGTTTGAGATAGACTTCTATTGGAATTTCCATGATCTGGTCAATACATATCGACATAAATTGTTCTTTTTTTTCTAAAATCTTGATTTGATTAAATATTTTTTTTTTGGGGGGGGGGGGATTGAATCTGGTTTCAGATTGACTTCAAATGGAATTTTCAGGTTCTTATTGAGTTGCATTTCAAGTATATTATTTTGTCGCAGATAAATTGGGTTACAATTGGATTTTTGTTTTTTTTGGGGGGGGGGTAGTGTTTGAACTGGGTTTAGGATAGATTTCAATTGAAATTCTTGTCAGTGTATGTGGACAGAAATTATTTGGTCTTTCTTGGACAGACTTGTGTTTCCATTGTTTTTTCCTTTTCGGGTTTGGATTAGGTTTCATGTTAACTTTCAGACTCTTGTCAGTGTGTATCGGCAGAAATAATTTTCTCTTTTTTGGATTAGGTTAAGGTTCGATGGAAATTTTTTTCAGGTTTCAATCAGGTTCAATTCAAATGGAATTTTCAAGTTCTGGTCAGGTTGCGCTTTAATGCAAAATATTTTGTCCTGTATAGATACTGGGCTCCGGTTATATGGAATTTCCTTTTTCAGGTTCAGATTAGGTTTAAGAAAGACTAATTGGAATTTCCAGATTTCTGATCACGCATATCTATGGAAATAAAGTTTTCTTTCCCAAATCGAGATATGGTCGGATAATTTTTTTTTTTTTTTTTTGGGGGGGGGGGGGGTTGAATCTGGTTTCGGTTTGACTTCAAATGTAATTTTCAGGTTCTCGTTCAGTCGCATTTCAATGTATTTTATTTTGCAGCAGATAGATTGAGTTACTCTTGGAGGGATTTTTTTCTTTCTGGTTTTGGATTGTATAGGATAGATTTCAATAGGAATTTTTCGATTCTGGTCAGCGTATGTCAATGGAAATTATTTTGACTTTCTTGGACAAATTTATCTTTCCATTAAATTTTTGTTGGTTTAGAATGGGTTTCAGGATAACTTGTAGGTTCTTGTTGGCACACTTGTATAAAACCAAAAACTTTCTGCAAATTAATTTAATGTTGGGTGTAATTCGCATTTTTTGCGCAATTCATGGTCATCATTCGTGTTTTTTATGCGATTTATGAATGTAATTTGCATTTTTGAGCAATTTATGGACATAATTCGCAATTTTTATGCGATAAATGAATGTAATTTACATTTTACATGATTTTATGGACGTAATTTGCTATTTTTATGCAATTCATAGACATAATTTACGTTTTTTCAGCTTTCTGTCGACGAAATTTGTGTTTTTTGATCAATTTATTGACGTTATTTGTGTTTTTATAGGATTTATGAATGTAATTCGCTTTTTTTACACAACTCTTGGGCGTAACACTTTTACACAACTTTTTGCAATTTATGAATGTTATTCGTGTTTTTTTGCACGATGCATGGAAGTGATTCGCATTTTTTGAGTGATTTATGAACATAATTCACATTTTTATGCAATTCATGGATGCAATTTGCATTCTTTGAGCAATTCATGGATGTAATTCGCGTTTTTTATGCAAATCATGAATGCAAAATGCTATTCCCTATTTTTATGCGATTTATAGACGTAATTTGCATTTTAGCTTTCTGCTGCTAAAATTCGTATTTTTTTAGCTATTTATGAACATAAATCCCATTTTACTACACAAATCATAGACTTAATTTGCATTTTTCATACAATTTATGAACATAATTCTCACTTTTTTAGACAATTCATGGATGTAATTCACGTTTTGTGGATATAATTCACATTTTTTATGCAATTCGCTTTTTTGAGAGATTCATGGACATAATTCGCGATTTTTATGCGATTAATGAATGTAATTTGCTATATTTATGAGATTCGTAGACATAATTAGCATTTTTTGAGCTTTCTGTCGACGAAATTTGCGTTTTTTGATCGATTTATTGACGTTATTTGTGTTTTTATAGGATTTATGAATGTAATTCGCTTTTTTTACCAATTGTTGGACCTAATTTACATTTTTTGTAATTGATGAATGTTTTTAGTATTTTTTTGCACGATTCATGGAAGTGATTTGCTTTTTTTGAGTGATTTATGAACGTAATTTGCGTTTTAGCTTTCTGCTGCTAAAATTCGTGTTTTTTGAGCGATTTATGAACATAATTCCCGTTTAACTACACGATTCATAGACATAATTTGTGTTTTTCATACAATTTCTGAAGGTAATTCTCACTTTTTTAAACAATTCATGGACGTAATTCACGTTTTGAGCGATTTGCTGACCCAATTCATGTTTTTATGCAATTCGCTTTTTTTTGAGCGATTCAAGGACATATTTCGTGATTTTTATGCGATTAATGAATGTAATTTACAATTTACATAATTTATGGACATAATTTGCTATACTTATGCGATTCATAGACATAATTTGCATCTTTTGAGCTTTCTATCGGCGAAATTTGCGTTTTTTGATCGATTTATTGACGTTATTTGTGCTTTTATAGGATTTATGAATGTAATTTGCTTTTTTTACCAAGTCTTGGACGTAATTCGCATTTTTTGCAATTTCTGAACGTTATTCGTGTTTTTTTTTGCACAATTCATGGAAGTGATTCGCATTTTTTGAGTGATTTATGAATGTAATTCACGTTTTTATGCAATTCATGGATGTAATTTGCATTTTTTATGCAATTCATGAATGCAAGTCGATATTTTTATGCGTTTTATAGAGGTAATTTCCGTTTCAGATTTCTGCCACCAAAATTCGTGTTTTTTGAGCGATTTATGAACATAATTCATGTTTTACTACACGATTCATAGACGTAATTTGCGTTTTTCATACAATTTATGAATATAATTCTCGCTTTTTTACATGATTCATGGGCGTAATTCGCATTTTAAGCAATTTGTGGACATAATTCCCATTTTTTATGCAATTTGCTTTTTTTTTTAGCGATTCATGGATGTAGTTCACATTTTTTATGCGATTTATGCATGTAATTCACATTTTTTTATGCGATTCATGCATGGAATTTGTATTTTTTATGCGATTCATGGATTGAATTAACGTTTTTTTTTTGCGGTCTTTGGACGAAATTCATGTTTTTCGCGGGGTATTTTCTCGAAATGTTGGGGTTTTTTACATGATTCTTTGTTGAGATACACTTTTTTTTTAATGCAATTCTTTGTCGAAATAAATAAATAAAAATTGTTTCTTCATAAAATTTTCTGCACATGGTGTGCGTCTATATTATACAACTATGCTTGTCAGTGTGTACTGTCAGATTTTTTTTTTTTTTTCAGATCGAATTAAGGTTTGATAGAATATTTCTTAGGGTTTGGATGAGGTTCAACTCAAATAGAATTTAAACAATTACATTTTAGAAATGACAAAACTAAAAAATGTAATTATTTATCGCCCATTATTAGCTGTTAGTATTTTAAAATATTTATTTGTTAGTGTGTTAGTAACTTTACATTATTTGAATAAAAAAATTTTAATTTCTTGTATTAAATTGAATCTTAAACATGTTTTCTTCTTAGGTATGTTATGCAATTTATTTAAATAATGGATTCAAAGTTATTTTAGGATTTTGTGTTCATCAGTAAAAACAAGGCCTGTTTTTTTTTTTTAAATAAAAAAAGCGTTAATTATCAAACATTTTTGTAAAAGAATGTTAGAAAGAAATACTTCAATTTCGAGACAATGAATATGAAATTAAAACATCTATAGAAAAAAAAGGGGGTAAATTTATATTTTATGAAACTGTCGAAATGTTGGGTTTTTTTACATGATTCTTTGTTGAGATACTTTTTTTTTACGCAATTTGTCGAAATAAATAAATAAAAATTGTTTCTTCATAAAATTTTCTGCGCATGGCGTGCGTCTATATTATACAACTCTGCTTGTCAGTGTGTATAGTCAGAATTTTTTTTTTTTTTTTTTTTTTTTTTCAGATCGAATTAAGGTTTGGTAACCCATAGACTAATTGGAATTTCCAGATTTCTGATCACGCGTATCTATGGAAATAAAGTTTTCTTTCCCGAATCGAGATATGGTTGGATTTTTTTTTTTTTTTTTTTTTGGGGGGGGGGTTGAATCTGGTTTCGGTTTGATTTCAAATGTAATTTTCAGGTTCTTGTTCAGTTGCATTTCAATGTATTTTATTTTGCAGCAGATAGATTGAGTTACTCTTGGAGGAATTTTTTTCTTTCTGGTTTTGGAGTGTATAGGATAGATTTCAATAGGAATTTTTCGATTCTGGTCAATGTCTGTCAATGGAAATTATTTTGTCTTTCTTGGACAAATTTATCTTTCCATTAAATTTTTGTTGGTTTAGAATGGGTTTCAGGATAACTTGTAGGTTCTTGTTGGCAGACTTGTATAAAACCAAAAACTTTCCGCAAATTAATGTTGGGTGTAATTCGCATTTTTTGCGCAATTCATGGTCATCATTCGTGTTTTTTATGCGATTTATGAATGTAATTTGCATTTTTGAGCAATTTATGGACATAATTCGCAATTTTTATGCGATAAATGAATGTAATTTACATTTTACATGATTTTATGGACGTAATTTGCTATTTTTATGCAATTCATACACATAATTTACGTTTTTTCAGCTTTCTGTCGACGAAATTTGTGTTTTTTGATCAATTTATTGACGTTATTTGTGTTTTTATAGGATTTATGAATGTAATTCGCTTTTTTTACACAACTCTTGGACGTAACACTTTTACACAACTTTTTGCAATTTATGAATGTTATTCGTGTTTTTTTGCACGATGCATGGAAGTGATTCGCATTTTTTGAGTGATTTATGAACATAATTCACATTTTTATGCAATTCATGGATGTAATTTGCATTTTTTGAGCAATTCATGGATGTAATTCCCGTTTTTTATGCAAATCATGAATGCAAATTGCTATTCCCTATTTTTATGCGATTTATAAACGTAATTTGCATTTTAGCTTTCTGCTGCTAAAATTCGTATTTTTTGAGCGATTTATGAACATAATTCCCATTTTACTACACAAATTATAGACGTAATTTGCATTTTTCATACAATTTATAAACATAATTCTCACTTTTTTAGACAATTCATGGATGTAATTCACGTTTTGTGGATATAATTCACATTTTTTATGCAATTCGCTTTTTTTTAGCGATTCATGGACATAATTCGCGATTTTTATGCGATTAATGAATGTAATTTGCTATATTTATGAGATTCGTAGACATAATTAGCATTTTTTGAGCTTTCTGTCGACGAAATTTGCATTTTTTGATCGATTTATTGACGTTATTTGTGTTTTTATAGGATTTATGAATGTAATTCGCTTTTTTTACCAATTGTTGGACCTAATTTGCATTTTTTGTAATTTATGAATGTTATTAGTATTTTTTTGCACGATTCATGGAAGTGATTTGCTTTTTTTGAGTGATTTATGAACGTAATTTGCGTTTTAGCTTTCTGCTGCTAAAATTCGTGTTTTTTGAGCGATTTATGAACATAATTCCCGTTTTACTACACGATTCATAGACATAATTTGTGTTTTTCATACAATTTCTGAACATAATTCTCTCTTTTTTAAACAATTCATGGACGTAATTCACGTTTTGAGCGATTTGTGGACACAATTCATGTTTTTATGCAATTCGCTTTTTTTGAGCGATTCATGGACATATTTCGTGATTTTTATGCGATTAATGAATGTAATTTACAATTTACATGATTTATGGACATAATTTGCTATACGTATGCGATTCATAGACATAATTTGCATCTTTTGAGCTTTCTATCGACGAAATTTGCGTTTTTTGATCGATTTATTGACGTTATTTGTGTTTTTATAGGATTTATGAATGTAATTTGCTTTTTTTACCAATTCTTGGACGTAATTCGCATTTTTTGTAATTTATGAATGTTCTTAGTGTTTTTTTGCACGATTCATGGAAGTGATTAGCATTTTTTGAGTGATTTATGAATGTAATTCACGTTTTTATGCGTTTCATGGACGTAATTTGTGTTTTTTGAGCGATTCATGAATGTAATTCGCGTTTTTTATGCAATTCATCAATGCAAAACACTCTTCGCTATTTTTATGCGATTTATAGACGTAATTTGCGTTTCAGCTTTCTGCTGCCAAAATTCGTGTATTTTGAGTGATTTATGAACACAATTCCCATTTTACTACACAATTCATAGGCATAATTTGTGTTTTTCATACAATTTCTGAACGTAATTCTCAGTTTTTTAAACAATTCATGGACGTAATTCACGTTTTGAGTGATTTGTGGACCCAATTCGCGTTTTTTATGAGATTCATGGACATAATTCGCGATTTTTATGCGATTAATGAATGTAATTTACATTTTACATGATTTATGGGTGTAATTTGCTATATTTATGCGATTTGTAGACATAATTTTCATTTAAGCTTTCTGTCGACGAAATTTGCGTTTTTTGATTGATTTATTGACGTTATTTGTGTTTTTATAGGATTTATGAATGTAATTCGCTTTTTTTACCAATTGCTGGACCTAATTCGCATTTTTTGTAATTTATGAATGTTACTAGTATTTTTTTGCATGATTCATGGAAGCGAGTTGCATTTTTTGAGTGATTTATGAACGTAATTTGCGTTTCAGCTTTCTGATACCAAAATTTGTGTTTTTTGAGCGATTTATGAACATAATTCCCGTTTTACTACACGATTCATAGACATAATTTGTGTTTTTCATACAATTTCTGAACGTAATTCTCACTTTTTTAAACAATTCATGGACGTAATTCACGTTTTGAGCGATTTGTGAACCCAATTCATGTTTTTTATGCAATTCGCTTTTTTTCAGCGATTCATGGACATAATTCGCGATTTTTATGCGATTAATGAATGTAATTTACATTTTACATGATTTATGGACGTAATTTGCTATACTTATGCGATTCATATACATAATTTGCATCTTTTGAGCTTTCTATCGACGAAATTTGTGTTTTTTGATCAATTTATTGACGTTATTTGTGTTTTTATAGGATTTATGAATGTAATTCGCTTTTTTTTACCAATTCTTGGACGTAATTCGCATTTTTTGCAATTTCTGAACGTTATTCGTGTTTTTTTTGCACAATTCATGGAAGTGATTCGAATTTTTTGAGTGATTTATGAATGTTATTCACGTTTTTATGCAATTCATGGATGTAATTTGCATTTTTTATGCAATTCATGAATGCAAGTCGCTATTTTTATGCGTTTTATAGAGGTAATTTCCGTTTCAGATTTCTGCCACCAAAATTCGTGTTTTTTGAGCGATTTATGAACATAATTCATGTTTTACTACACGATTCATAGACGTAATTTGCGTTTTTCATACAATTTATGAATATAATTCTCGCTTTTTTACATGATTCATGGACGTAATTCACATTTTAAGCAATTTGTGGACATAATTCCCATTTTTTAAGCAATTTGCTTTTTTTTTTTAGCGATTCATGGATGTAGTTCACATTTTTTATGCGATTTATGCATGTAATTCACATTTTTTTATGCGATTCATGCATGGAATTTGTATTTTTTATGCGATTCATGGATTGAATTAACGTTTTTTTTTTGCGGTCTTTGGACGAAATTCATGTTTTTCGCGGGGTATTTTCTCGAAATGTTGAGGTTTTTTACATGATTCTTTGTTGAGATACACTTTTTTTTTAATGCAATTCTTTGTCGAAATAAATAAATAAAAATTGTTTCTTCATAAAATTTTCTGCACATGGTGTGCGTCTATATTATACAACTATGCTTGTCAGTGTGTACTGTCAGATTTTTTTTTTTTTTTTCAGATCGAATTAAGGTTTGATAGAATATTTCTTAGGGTTTGGATGAGGTTCAACTCAAATAGAATTTAAACAATTACATTTTAGAAATGACAAAACTAAAAAATGTAATTATTTATCGCCCATTATTAGCTGTTAGTATTTTAAAATATTTATTTGTTAGTGTGTTAGTAACTTTACATTATTTGAATTAAAAATTTTTAATTTCTTGTATTAAATTGAATCTTAAACATGTTTTCTTCTTAGGTATGTTATGCAATTTATTTAAATAATGGATTCAAAGTTATTTGAGGATTTTGTGTTCATCAGTAGAAACAAGGCCTGTTTTTTTTAAAAATAAAAAAAGCGTTAATTATCAAACATTTTTGCAAAAGAATGTTAGAAAGAAATACTTCAATTTCGAGACAATGAATATGAAATTAAAACATCTATAGAAAAAAAAGGGGGTAAATTTATATTTTATGAAACTGCTTATTAAAGCATAGAAGTATAAGTTATTTCTTTTTAAACCAATGTTATCGTTAATATTTGGTTAAGAATTATTTGCTTACCCAACTTTCAGTGCTTGTAAATTCTAACATTATAAAAATATATTAAGATTTTCCATTTTAGATGTCCAATTTATAAATGCAGTTTATTAATAACGCTATGTTCTAAGCTGTAAAGCTAATGCTTTTATATTTTGATTATTGATTTCTATAACGTAATATTAACTATTACAATACTTTTGTATTCGGTTTGTGATCTGAGACAAAATTTTTCACGCTTGGATTTAAATCATCAGACTCTTAGGAAGAAAAAAAGAAAAAAAAATTCTATTTTGAACAGCATCTAATGCAGACTACAATGATGCGCTGTAGTACCTCCGTGGCAACTGCTAAATAACATTTTAAAATATAAACATGGAATTTCGAAATTATTAATGAAATAATAGGATGCATGAAACATGTTAAAGCTACAGTCACTAATGGATAATGAGAGCTGGGTGCATGTCAAATTACTGGATGAAGCAAACTTATGCAATGGTCTCTAAAACACATGAAATTTCTCAAAGCCGCAGTCAATAACAAATGTATGAGCACTATGCCCTTATGAAAACAAACAACAAAAATTAATAGATGCAGCAAACTATGCGGTAACATGCAGATTCCCAATATCTGGAAGAAATGAGTGATACCTGAACTAAAAAAATCCAGTGACAATATTGTGAAACAAATACATTAAAACAATAACGTTTATATTAGAAAAAAAAGGGCCTAAAACTCTCACTCGCTAAAATAAAACTCGTTAAAGCAGTCCAACTACTGCATGTATAGCACTTAGAGCACATGAAAACAAAACAAAAACAAAACACTCAGGCTGCAGCAAAATTGCTGTGCAACAATCCGTAAAATACACAAAATTAATTAAAAATGCAATCTCTAATGCATGTTGTACAAGCACTGTGTGTACACGAAGAAAAAAAACAATGAGTGCAACTAATTTGTTTTTAAATCTCTGAAATCTTTATAGCCACAGTCACTAATGCATGTAAGAACAAATTAACTTCATTACTTTCTTTTGAATTATCAAAATACTGCTGTAATTTGTTGATAAATACTAGTTTGTTCACAATTTCCAATAATAAGTGCTCTTACTTATTTTAAAAATTGTTTAAAACCTGGATTTACTGGCCATTAAGCTAAGCTAAAAAGGCACAGTTTCAAAATGAAAATTAATAGCGACAAAAATGCATAAGAAAAAGTAATAAATGCATTTTGAATAACATATTCAAGCAATTTTAATCTAAAAATTAACATCCTGGGTTATTAATCACAGAAATTAATAAATGAAATAAAAAAGCACAATTTTTACAACACTTAAAACTTAGTATTGTTAATTAATTCATATAATTATTGTTAATTAATTCATATAATTATTGTTAATTAATTCATATAATAAGGACATCTATAAACTTAAAAACAATCTATTTTGAGAATTTTAGAATTCACAAGCACTCGGTTAAACTGTTGGTCAATTATAAATATTGTTTGTTTACAAAATTTAGCAATAGTTTACACATTCTGTGATAGTTTATGTTGGTTTGAAATCAAATCAACATGCTAACTAATGTATACATCACTTATACTTTTTAAATAATACTTTAATAATGAGTGCCAAAAAATATTTATTTACCTTTCTTTTTTTTATAGATGGTTTAGCTTCACGTTCGTCTCCTGAAATTGAATATTTCATGCCAACATACAGCACGAATCAATTTGTTTTGATTCGTGGACTTTGATTCACCATATTATTTTATCCAAAAAAGGGGGCCTTGTTTCTCCAAATAACACAATACCTATATTACCATAATAACCATTATTTCGCAAATTCTCTTTCTCTCTCATCTCATGTCTTCTCATGAGATAGTATTGTGGTGTGTATGGCGCGTAGCGCCATTTATATTTCGCAAATTACACAACATACATGCTAAAAACAACAAGTGCCAAGTACAAAGCTTACCGCCAGCGAATTCGATTACGATTCAAAACAAAACTATCTAAACGCGTATGAATACATGGAATTCTAAAGCAAATTTATTAAAAATAATTTTTGTTTGTAAACTTTAAAAGAAAATCATAAGTCAAAAGTATATTGAATATGTATAATTAAAAAATATTTTCCTATTTCAAAAAAGGATTCAAAATATTTTTTCCACAAAATGCAAAAATATCCAATGTAAGAAACGTAATATTTTCTTCTTATGAAAAATAAAGGCAATATAAATAGAAATTTGATTTAGTATATATTTATTGAATGTTTTAAAGCACATGATAAGATGATTTTGTAGTTTAAAAAACATTTATTGCTTCGATGCGGGTGTTTTAACTATGACCATAACTACATTTGCCTTTTTGCAGTGTCTTCGTCTGCTAACCCATAGAATAACATGTAATCCGCGAGCTAATATAGTCCAATTTTCCAAGACCAATATATAACAAACAAGAGTTTTCCTAGAAACAAGGCAAGTCTTATTCCCTCTATCTTAAAGAGATTCATATTATATATAAGTTTTAATAAAATCTCCCAGCCCGTTTTCTAGATTTCATTATCAGGAACAAACACCATCAATTTCAGTTTAAAAATGGTTATCGAGATCTAAAAATATACGGCACGTAGAAATGTAAAAATTATAGGATAGGATTAGACTGGGAATATAAGACTATATTAAAAAAATTGGACCATTCTGACCAATATTTGCTGAGTTATTAGAAGGCGGCTTTTCCGATTTCCTTTGATGTTGAGTTAGCTGTATATATGAAGTTCCGCATCTACCCTTATGACGATGGTAGGTTTTGACGATGGTAGGTTTAAAGCTGCGTCACTTGAAGGCTGCCGCCTTCTATGATAAAAAGCCAAAGATGTTCAATAAAATTGACTTTATTTAAAAAAAAGGAAGAAGCCTGATTTTTCGATAACCTATCGCAGAAAAGGCAGAGCTAAGTTTAAAAAGTACGGATAGCGCTAAAATGTCCACACTAGTTGAAAATTAAAAAACATCTACTACCACATCATAGAAAATGGGCAAAGTTATCCCAGATTGCCTTAACTGCACCTTAGTTGCTTGCCTTAATTACAATTTGTTTGTAAGAAATAACCATAGCATTCAGCTTCATGGTGATTTAGATATAATTTGAGAAACTTAAAGAAATGATAGACTAATTATCACACGTACTCACAAATGCAATAACTCATGATAACACATAAACATTCAAACTCTTAAAACTGAATCCACAGCCAGATAATCTTTATAAAAGACCAGCTATGCCCTATACTACAGTACTTTCTTCTTTATATTAATTTAGGATTTTGACTCATAGGCAAGTTTTAATTCATCTCTTGACTGCTAGGACTCACATTACATACGAATAATATTTTGCACTGAGGTTCTGATCTCTCAACTGGTAGACGGCAGGTGCTGGGTTCGAAACCAATCGCAGCCATCTGATAACCGTTCGGAGTTTTCGTGGTTTTCTTCGAACCATGAGTAAACACGGGTTAGGTTCCCTTAGAAAGACCCCCACGATGGGCATTCCCCCTTTGGGCCTATATCCCTCGAGTAGATAATCAGCCGACACAAAATAAACCAGACCATATTTTACACTGATAAAGTACACTATAGCTATCGCAACTAGTTTGTATAAAGTAAACATGTTTTTGTGCTATAAACATTGTTTTTTCAATGTATATCTAATGACTTGCATTCTACAAGAAGAACATAAAAAATATTGCCCCTGACAGTCAAGGGTTTAAGTACGTCATAAAACTTATTCGCCTGGAAAAAACTATAAAATGCATATATAGACAGTTTGATCTTTGAGTTACACATTTATGTAATACAAGATCCACTTATTTTCATAATTTCATATAAATTACATATAACTTTGCTTTCTTAATAATATTAAATATCACAAATTCAATTGTATAAACCGGATCAACCAGTATCATTTACATTAAACATTCTTTTTATCCAATCACAATACACTTTGATAATTTTATTACATTACAACTATTTGCAACTATAATAAAATATGTTATAAAATATAAAGTCATTAAATTCAGTTAAGTTTCATTTAATATTTAATTTTAAATATAGTTATCTGAATATAAATGTCTCAAGGGTCATTTGTATTCTGCATTTAAAAATAAACATCAAACAATTCGAGAGGACTGGAAATTGGAAAAGTTTTACAGTTAATTTCCTCTAGTCAGAAACGGTTTTATGATCCAATAATTTCCAAAGAGTATCCTTGAACACACACTTAAAAGTTAAAATATTACTTTTCGAATAGGAGTAATTTTATTACTTTAGTAAGGATTACAGCCAGAGAAATAATTTTTTATTAATGCCAGACATTTGTTTAACGAAAAATTGTTTTGTGCTATAAATATTATTTTTTATCTATCTGTGTAACGACTTGGATTCTATTGCAGGGGCGGATAAAAAAAGTCTGTGGCAGTAAAGTGGTTAAGTAGCGTTATAAAAATTGTTTGTGTAGTTAAAAACTATAAAGAATTTATATAGAAAGTTTTATCTTTCAGTTACGCATTTATGTAATACAAGAACCATTTATCTTAATAATTTTAAATAACTTTCATAATTTGAAATTTGACATAACTTTGTTTTCTTAATAATATTAAATATCTCAAATTCAATGCAATAAATCAGATCAACCAGTATCATTTACATTAAATATTCTATTTATCCAACCATAATACACTTTGATAATTTTATTGTATTATAACTAATCGCGACTTAGATAAAAGATGGTATTAAGCCATTAAATTCAGTTATGTTTCATTTAATATGTAATCTTAAATAGAGTCATCTGAATATAAATGTCTCAAGGGCCATTTATACGCTGCATTCAAAAATAAACATCAAACAATTCGAGAGGACTGGAAATTGGAAAAGTTTTATAGTTAATTTCCTTTAGTGAGAAACGGTTTTATGATCCAATAATTTCCAAAGAGTATCCTTAAACACACACTTAAAAAGTTCCAATATTACTTTTCGAAGAGGAGTAATTTTATTACTTTAGTAAACTTTACAGCGGCGAAATTAATTTTTATTAATACCAGGCAGTTAAGGAAATTAAACGAGATGAAATAAGAAGAAGTGGGAAACAATAATATATATGCTTATTACATAAAAAGTTTAATATAGAATAAACACTCTCTATTTAGTATATTTTATATGTACATAGAATATTTTTTTCTACAGAGTGAATATAAATAAATACTTCAGTTTGAAAGTTCATTTATCCATTAATATAATAATATATATACTGGATAATATACATGTATACTCAACACATAAAAAAGTTTATCATAATATAAATATTCTTTATTTAGTATATTTTAAATGTATGTAGGATAATTTTTCCTACAGAGTAAATATAAATATATACCTCAGTTTGAAGCTTCAGTTATCCATTAATACAATAATATATATATATATATATATACTCAATACATAAAAGAAAGTTCATTAGAATATAAATAATCTCTATTTAGTATATTTTAAATGCATATAGAATAATTTTTTCTTCAGAGTGAAAATAAATAAATGCCTCAGTTTGGAAGTTCAGTTATCCTATAACTATAAATAATTTGAAGATGGTAAATGTGAAATTTTTATATGGTTGCTGTTAAATTTTAAATGTTGTAATTTTATTACTTTAGTAAGTTTTACAGACGCGAAATTAATTTTTAGTAATGTCAGGCAGTTAAGGAAATTGAACGAGATAAAATAAGAAGAAGTGGGAAACAATAATAGATATACTCAATATATAAAAAAAGTAAGTTCCATTATAAATATTTTATTAGTATTTTTTAAATGTATATAGAGTAATTTTTCTTGCAGAGTGAAATAGATAAATACCTCATATTAAAAATTCAATTATTCATTAACTGTAAAAATAGTCGTTGGGGGAAGGGGACGTAATACTTTTGGTTTACCTTATTTGAGTTTTTTATAGAGAGATAAGCTAAGAAAATTACATATTTCAATGTAACATACATAAAAAACATATATTAATGAAAATGTTCTATATCTTATGTACTACATGTATGGTACAGCGGGAAAAGATACAAATGCTCTATATATTTGAAACCCTCAGAAACCCATTGGTACAAGTGACAAAAAATCGATATAGAGTAATTTAAATTCATCGATAATTGACATTAAATTTGAACATCTATATAATTGATTGAATTGAACTATGAAACTGCTTATTTCATTGTCTTTTTTAAATTCTAATTTCAATAAATGTAAGAAAAAGTAGAGTAAAATTTTCTTTAAATTTATAATTAATCAGTGTTGATTGTTATTCGGGAAAAGTTGTTTAGCTCTAGAACGCAGCATATAATTAGATAGTCACTTATATTTCGTTACCTGAAATGAGAAAGCCATGTTTGCAGGTCGTTTGTGCACTTTTTTTTGTCACTTATACTCCTTGGATTCTGGGGTCCTCATTTCTAACTCTAGTTTGTTGAAGAAAAAATCTCAAATAGCCGCTAGATTGGTAATTACGTCTTCTTAAGCATTTTATCAAAGCGATAGGCTTAGGGCATATGCCTGGTGTGTTCATGAGCATTTTTATTAATATCGAACTTCAAATTTTGACATCAGAATATACGGAACTTTTACAATTTTATTTTTCTACAATTTTATTCCAGAGACAATACAAATTAAACTACTTTGATGTGTTTATCCCAAAACGTTCTTCCATCTTATACATTATAGTATGTCCTAAAAATGCAGAATAGCAGTTTGTTCGGTTAGGTTGTTTAAACCAAAATCTAATGAGCAACAATTTATGCCAACTTGTAACTGAATCTGAAGCTTCATGGAAATCCGTGCATTAATTTTTGAAATAGAGCTATTACAAAATCTTAAAAAAGAAACTGCATAATAGCGCCACATGTTGGGTGATGTATACCACAAACTTAATCAGAATCAAATTTTTATAAGGCACTAACTGAATCTGAAGTTTGATGGAAATCCATGCATTAGTTCTGGAGATTCATTTATTGAGAAATCGTAATAAATTCAGCATAGCAGCGCCATCTGTTGAGGTATTTGCACATAAGCGTAATCAGCACCAAATATGTCAATTACTAACTAAATATAAAGTTATATGAAAATCCATGATCTATTTCTTGAGATATGGGTATCATGGAAGTTATAAATGATGCATCATAGACGCGCCTCCTGTTGTGGGATAGTCACGAAAAACTAATCAGATATAATTATATCAAAGACTAACAAAATTTTAAGATTTGTAAAATTCCGTGCATTCATTCTTGAGATAGAGCGCCCACAAAATTTTTCCCACGCATACACAGACAAATAGACATACAGGCTGATAGATCAACAGACTAAAATACATACAGGCTGATAGACCGACAGATTCACAAATAGGCATTTTGTAAAAATATGTTTCTCGGTATATCTGACCCCTAAAACGTGTGAAATCCGTTGATAACCGGATTTCGAAAATTTTCACAAATCCAATACTTTCTCTTGTACCGATAGAAGTAAAAAATAAATTATATTTCAAAAATCAAAGTTGATATCTATAAAAAAATATCGGTTATTTTTTATATTCTCAAAAGCATGATATTTACTAATTCTGCACACTATGTATGAACTTTCAATAGATCTTTATCATAGCTATTTTAAACACTTCGATTCCATTAAGCAATAGATTGGTATTCTTAGATAGATTCCTAAAATGAAAGTTATTCTTTAATCCTTATGTATTAATAATCTTTCAATAATAGTTATATATTTTTACGTAAACGTTACAAAATTAGGAAATAGAACACTTATGCCTTTCGTCTAAAATGTTTATTTCCACGTTTAATTTTTTTTTTTTATTTTTTTTATTACTCTCTTGGGGTTTCGTTCACCTGACAAAACCCTATTCGTCTCTGTCCTTTGTCTGTCTGTCACAGAGTCCGTGCACAAAAACTTTATAATTCAGAGAGTTATATTTTGTGCACTTACTGCCAAATACTTCTTGTCACACTACAAATTATGAAATTTTGAAAAATACTATTATTTTAATTTAAATATTATTTTTAATATCATCAGTTCATTTTTTTTAATTGTTAATCGCAAAATTAACTAGATATAAAAATTATTTTTTTACCCTTTACTTTAAAAATAGTGGAGTACGTCTGTTGCCACAATTGCAAAGTTGGCATTAAAAACTACAAAAAAATTAATTTCTCAAAAATAAATAGAGATGTAGCTTTAATTTAACCCTTATAGGACCATAAGATGTCCAAGACTAAATATGCCAATACAACACAATATTTTAGCGATTGTGGGTGTAAAGTAAGAGAATATCACAAGAAAAACATAAAAGGGTATATAGGTTTCCTATCATTTCAAGGGAAGTATTTTTTCCTATGGACCATAAAAGTAAATAGACAAATAGTTAGACTTATTATATCTGTATTTTATTTATTGCTTTGTAATACAAAAAACATACTAAAAATTATCAGAAAAGTAAAATACAGTGACAAAAAAAAAACAGTTATTTTATTTTCTCAAGTCCAAAACACTTTCAAGATATTATTAGTTCATTTTTTATTATTCGTTCAGAAACACATTTGCCGCTTTGGACATACGTTTTGACATTCAGTAAAAAAAAAAAAAAAAAAAAAAAAAATATCGTAAATAAAGTCAATAAATAAAAAACAATCGATAACGATTTTTGTAGAAGGGAAAAATATTTCCCTTGAGCGTGAAAGGGTTAAAGAAATTGCATTTGGAATTAATTTTTTCCTATACGATCGTGTAAAAATTTGTGCGATCTTTAGAAGCTTCAAAATTTCCCGCAGCGTAAAAACAGAAATTTCACTTCTTCTAATTGTTGCACGCAAGTGTAAATAAAATTATGTATGAACTAAAATCAATGAATTAAATAGATCACGTAAAAAACGGGCTATTCGTTTTTATGTCATCATATTAAATGATATTTATCATCTATTTTGAAAATATAGAATAATGAAATATTTATTTATTCAATTATCATTCATATAAATTCCTAGCCACTTCTGGTGACCAGTTTGGTCTCCCTTAAATTTATGCTAAGCTTTGAAAAATTTTATTTTTATTCATAATCATATTTACTTGCGTACCTTCACTAAATCTGCAGATTCTGATAGAGAAATCAACAAATCTATGCGATCAAGGCAAAATTTAGAGGAGTAATTAAATATTCTGTTCTGATTGGCGTGATTGGTGAAGAAAATTGAAAATAGCGCCAAAAAATTTTTTTTCGGTTTTTTTTTTTTTTTTTTTTTTTTTTTTTTTTTTTTTTTTTTAACGATTAAGTGTTTTGAAGGAGATATTAAACGAAACCCTCTATGCGATCTGCGTTCACACTTATCCACTTGTTTTAAATGAAATATAGACAAATTATGATAACTCTTAATATTTGCACTTCTCATTTTAAATGAAAACTGCAATTTAACACAAATGAAAATGAATAAATCATGTCATACATTTTGTGTAAATGTGAAATATAAATGACATCCTAATTTTTTTTCTAAATATAATATTAGGTACTTTTTTAAAACAGGGGTCAAATAAGAAATAAAGCAATGTAATTCTTGTAATATAATAGCGGATATTTTTAACTTTCCGTAACTAGCGTTATATAAAAGAGAAAACATTTTGAATCTTTATTAAATCTTTATTACAAAATTATAGATTAAAAAAATACTTAAACGATTTTTTGTAATCTATCAGAAATGCGACAGTTCTTCCCGAGGATAAACATTTTTCATCTGTCTGAATGAATTGCCTCCGGACATTTGATACTTCTACTAAATTTGTATTTCTTCTTACGCAAACATTTTACTAAATCAGTCTGTAAATATAGAGGACAGTGTAGAAGATTAAGATTGGTATTTGCCGTGTGAAAAGATAAATAATTTTTATACACATCTAGGAACTAGTATTACTTATTTACAAGAAAAGGAAAAGTTTCACTTATGTAAATATAAATTCTCGGGGAGGACGATCTTCTTTTAATATTTTTTTTTCCTGATACTTCATAGACGGTACTTAACACGTAAAACAGTACACAAATATAAAATATTTACAACTCGACGTTTTTACATAATACTAGTTGCACACACCACCAAAACAAGACCTGAACTCACTGCTCACCGCAAAGTTTCGAATTTTGAACATAACTTCCAATAGAACGTTTTTAATAGAACTAGTGCTGCCAGAACTTTTTAAAAGGAAAAATATTACAGCTACATTTTTAATTCAACAGAACTCAGGTCACGTGACGGGTGACAGTCTATTTTTTGTAACAGATAGGCACGTGTTACACACTTTATAAAATTGCATTTTTTTAAAAAAAAATTTATACAATAAATTTACTTTCTGCGGAATATATTTTATCAGCCATGCATTGAATTAACAAAATTTATGTACAAGAGCATTTTATTCACTATAAAATGTAAGGGACATATTTGTATCCAAAACATTTTTGAATGCATTTTATTCATATTAATAAAAAAAAACCGAAATGCACGTCAGACGTAGGAAATGATGTGTATTTCTACTGCGAGGAAGTTTTTTTAATATACATACAGTACTTCGGATACAATGTAGTATCCAAAATCATTTGTATATCCCTGTTAATACTAAATTGTTTCTTTTATATAGGAATTAGCTTGTTATAAATTTCAGTAACGTATATCAATTTCATAAAATATGAAATAGTGTAATATAAATAAAAAGCAACAAAAACAATGTTTTGCCCTATACGATTATATAACAACATTTTTATGTCGCCTTGTATATTAATAAAAAATTTTCTTTGCACCACAGATTGCACGGAATGTATATTTTATTATATATTTTATAGATGCATATAAATTGTATTAAGCTCGAGTGAGTGTAATATGATTAAAATGCACTTGAAACTATTTTCCCCATTGACCGTAATGCAACAGAATACATTTGATTGTCCCTGTAATTACACTATACATCCAAATTTCATAAAATTTGAAATATGACTCGACAAAAGTATGTAATAATTAAATATTTTAAACCTCAAACGATTCAGTTGGGTAGTTTTTGCTTTGTTATATGCAGACAGACGGACTGACTGAACGATAACTATAGGTACTATGTATTTACATAATTACGAACGCACTAAAAAAAACTTTTAAAGCACCAAAACACTATTTGTTATTTCTAGCTAATTTCAATAGCCATAGCATACTGTTATTAGTGCAAAGTATGATTTATCATACACTCTCAAAAATTTTGTGAATTGATACTTTTTCTTTCGTTAATTTTTATGAGCATTTTCATTTTTCACTGGTATTTATCTACTTTTCCTCAAATAACGGAAAATTCCCATTGTGGAAATATAATTCCTGGAGTATTCTGTAAATCTTTTAAAACTGTAGCCTCCATGAACTTGAAAAATTCGGTTTATTGTTATGGCAACGAAAAGGCAGACTATTATTTGTTATTAAATAGAATATTTTTTTGTGTTTGTCGTTGAAACGCAAAAGGCGTTTTATTTATTTTTATTTTACAAAGTTTGGTATGACATTATTTCTATTTACAGCATATAAAAAAAATTAATTAATTAAAATGTAAATCTTTTAAAAGTGTAGCCTCCATGAACTTGTAAAAGTTCGATTTATTGCCATGGTAACGAAAAGGCAGACGATATATTTGTCATAAAATAGAATAAATTTTTGTGTTTGTTGTTGAAATACAAAAAGAGTTTTATTTATTTTTAATTTACAAAGTTTGGTATTACATTATTTCTATTTACAGCATATCAAAAAATTAATTAATTAAAATGTAAATCTTTTAAAACTGTAGCCTCCATGAACTTGTAAATATTCGGTTTGTTGCCATGGCAATGAAAAGGCGGACGATGTATTTGTTATTAAATAGAATAATTTTTTGTGTTTGTTGATGAAATACAAAAAGCGTTTTATTTATTTTTATTTTACAAATTTTCGTATTACGTCATTTCTATTTACAGAATTTATTCTATTTAATAACAAAGATATCGTCTGCCTTTTCGTTGCCATAACAATTAATCGAAATTTTACAAGTGCATGGATTCTACAAAAACAATAAAATTAGCCTCCTGACTTATACGTGGAAAGAAATGCGGGATAAAGTGGTCAGATTATCTTCGAATATGAACAACGGCGGTTGTACTTTATAAACATTGGTAAAAATACAACAATTTTGGATGTGTAGTAATGGATAGCGTGTAGTGATGGGAAAAATCATCAAAAAATGTTAAAATTCAAACGAGACATATGGAAATTGTGCTCATTCAGACTTAACATTAGAGTTTTCGTTTTTTCCAATGTCAAATTAGATTTTAAAACAGAAAGGCTGGCTTTCTAAAATTATAAAAGAAAAAGGGGAAACTTATAGTAGATCATTGTATCGGTCCAAATTCTACCTTACACATTGGTTAAAATAAGTTAACATTAATTTTTTTGTTTCAAGTGGCTTGACTTTAAATGTTTAAAATTCAGGTTATTAGGGTTTGTACCCGAGTTCGAAAAGATGGAATCTTTCAAATGTCCTGATATTTTTTAAATAAAAAAGCAACAATTAATTTGAATATTATTAAGTGAATATGAGTTCATTTTAACCCAATAATGATAACATTCTTTTCTTAGAAAAGTTGATCTAACTGAATATGAAATATTTAAAATATTAAATCTATAAAAACTAGGAAATAATTTTTTATATTTTTTATCGTGTCAGATTTTTAAAAAATATTTTCTTTATTTCAAAAATCATCATTTTTGACTTGCATAAGAGTTTGAAATTTCGAATTTCTCAAGTTATATCAGACGCAGAGCATTGTTTGACATTTGGAAACGTTAAAAGAAGGTAATTGCAGAAATGTGATGCGAAAATGCTGAAAATTTCATAAAGTCAAGAAAATATATTTTATCTTTTTACTCAAGTATAGAAAATTCGATATATTGTTTCTTTGTACATATAAACCATCAATCTTGTAATAAAAAAAGATATTGAGGATTTTATTTGCGCATAGGGCATTTTGAAAAGTTTTTCATAAAGCTTAAAATACTCAGGAAAATTTCTTATTCTTATATATTTTTTTAATTTATTGTATGATAAATATAATGTAGTAATGCATATGTATCTTTGAGTATTTAAAGTAAACCAAAAAAAAAAAAAAAAGTATAAAAAAAAGTTGGAATGTCGCTTGTCCCTTTAAGAAAGTTATATTTGTGAAGAAATTCAAATAAAAAGTGGAATACAGACATTCAAAGTTTCTGTAAAGAAATTATTTTTTTATTTTCATCTCACAGTAGTATATTACAATGTTAATTCCACCACTATCACAGCGCTTAACATGCGCAATATGTTAAAATCAAGCATTTTATCTTATTGAATGAAATATCTGTTATCATAGTAAGCGTAAGGGTAAAATAGTAACTTTTGATAAAAAACTATTAAACATACGAAATATAATAGGAATAAATTATTACAAATTTAATGGTTTTCTTATCCCTATAATAATTACAATAAATAATAAAAAATGATAAAAAGTGTACGCAACGATCATTCAGTTATCCGTTAACATGGATGTCTAATTTTAAATTTCTTTCTACTTTTCTAAAAGGAAATACTTTTACAGAAGTGCGAGTTAGAAGTAATAGTATAAAACTGCTTAATATTCTTTTTCTAAAATACTACATTTGAAAAGCACATTCCAAATATTTGTGTTTTATTTTCTTTAAAAAAAAATTGGTTGGATCGATTATTTCATCTTCTATTCCCGTCATTGATTAGCTAATATTTCTCGTTAAAGTTTTCTCCTGAAAGAAATACATTGCTGAGTTTTAAAGCTTGGTTTTCCACACTCGTCACGTTCGATTTCTTCAGAAATTGCAATCGCCAGCATACATGAAAAAGGGTTAAGACCTGCCTTAAGGGTGGCGGAAAAAATATCCCATTTCTTTCAAAGCGGTACTTATATCCTCCTTTTAGCTAATCGTGCTTTAAAATTTTATAAAACTATGATAATTAAATCTTAATGATTTTTCTCTCATTAAACACACACACACACACACATATATATATATATATATAAATCACTTAAATTCATCGAAACTAAGCTGAAACATGCTAAAAGTGATAAAAATACATTCATAAAGGCATATAAATCTACCTCCTCTAATCTACCTGCTTCATCGCTTTGAAAGCGATGATCGATAATAATTAAAATATTTCCACAACTTTAAAAAAAAATAAATTGTTTATTAATTTCGGCAACGATTTATTTTCAATTAAATTTCGTGATTTTTGTGTAACAGCTTGATTTAAAATATTTTTTCGAAAATATTTTTAACATTATAGATCTTTAGAAAGTCACCTTCAGAGCTATGAAACATGAAGATTAGAATAAGGAATTTATATCCGTTTTAAATGTGCTTTATAATGTTTCAGATTAATTTTGCATATTTGCTTTTTTGCTGGAATTTCCTGTGAGTAATTTTTTATTTTATTTTATCAAACAGAAAATGCAACCTGCGTGCTAAAATTTCATAAATTATTTATCAGTGTACATAGTATAGATTAAAAACATTTTTCTTTTCATTTTGTATACCCATCATACGTAGTATAGAGTAAATCTTGCAATCGTTTTGAAAATCGAAAAAAAATATTTTGGCGAATTTACACGTTTCAGGTATTGGAGATTCCGAAAAACATATTTTTTGAAAAAAAAAAGCATTGCCATCCGTCCGTCTGTATGTCTGTCTGTCCGTAAACGCTCTATCTTCCGAACAAATTCCGATAAAGACTTGAATTTTTTTACGTATTTTGCATGTAAAAATGGGACGAAGCTTATTTAATATCAGTAACCTCGATTATACAAAGCTATTTTTTTCGGACTTTTCGATTTGATCAAAAGTATATAAAAATTTTCGATTTTTTTTAAGGAATGGACGTAAAAGGTAAGAAAATAATACAAATTTTGCATAAAGGACGAAGTCGGTCGTTTTATTAATTGCCGAGATATCTGTAATCCTGTTTTTAATATTCTTCGATTTTTCACGACCCTGTATTTCATTCAAATTTAAATTCAAAGCTATATTTTAATTAGAAATGAGACATTTAATCCAGCACAGTAAATTGTTAGTTAATAGGAATATTATTTTTGGAGTTATAAGGATGTTTCTTTTACGCAGTTCGATACTGCTTGAGTAATTTAGCGTTTTATAAAATTTGTCAAAAACTTAGCTTGAAAATTCTGAAAGTAATCGTCTGTAGAATCAGCTCAACATCCGTTATTCGCAAAGTGAGGCAAAACGATGAAAGGATTTATCCATATATCATATATACATTGATTAATGGTAATACAGAATACACAATATAGCACGTACTACTATAATTGGATAAAACTCCTGATTTTTTTTTTTTTTTTTTTTTTTTTTTTTTTTTTTTTTTTTTTTTTTTGCTTTGCTTCATTTTGGGAATAACGGATTTTCAGTTAATTCTATAGACGATCACTTTGAGAATTTTCCATCTACGTTTTTGAAACTTTTACAGGAGTTGCTCTATATATTCAGCTAACACAATATGCAAATGAAATTTTGATATCGTAGACGCATGCACAATGAAAAATTATTTCCTAAATACATTTTTCATGCAAATTTTTATTATTTATTAATTCTGATTACAGGGTATTGTGTGCAATGCTCTTTTTCATATTTTCAGAAAAAAAACATTATTTTATATTTAGAACTCTGCAAATTATAAGCTTGGAGAAAATTGGGACTTTTTTTATAAAAACTTCTGTACGCCTATACATGCTATCAACATAAAAATAAACACGGTATATTACAATAAGCCACGTAATCATAATCCACAGTTTGGGCCCTTATGCAACATTTGTTTTGACAAGGTTATTCAAAAGATATTCGTCATTTTTCAATCTGTTGACGATCCCCTATAGAGTTTCGGAAAAAATATCTTCACAGAAATGTGTGACCTGTACTATTGTACTATTATGTTGACACACTTAAAGTTTCAGGATAATTATTCAGTAATTTTTGTAGATATTTGACAAAATGTCTAAAATCACAAGTGGCCGGTCATCTTTGGCCATATATCGTATATACCGCTTAAAAATTGCCACTAAACCAAATTTTAACACTAGAACGCCCGGAAATTCTACTCAAGTTTGAAAATAATATTTCTCACCAGAATTTTTATTCAAAATTATTTAATTGATTTATTTAACGTAAATTTGCGTGGATAAGTTTTAAATTATTTCAAGAAAATTTTTCTGGTTCGAATTGAAATTTAGTTACATGATTGGAGTCGAATCGACTCCATCCGGGCGTTCTAGTGTTAAATTTCTAGTGAAAAAATATTATAGAAATTGCAATTTTAGTTATTTTTTTGCCCCTGCATCCCTTTTAAAATTTTCTTACCTCATAAAATGTAATTATGTTGAAGTAAAGACGGTCACCTGTATTTTGCTATAATTTTTTTTATATAAATCGGCTTAATAGTTACAGGAATTAGCTCTCTACAAACATACTCACAAACGTTACTTCGTTATAATACTAACTAATGTAGTTGGATATTTTTGGTGCATTTTACAATCTATTCTATTTCTTTAAAAAGTCCCATTTTTTTCCAAATTGAAATTTTTTTTATCTGACATTGCTACCTAGAACACCGCTTCTGCAATCGTGGAAATAAATATAGAAAATAAATTGTAACTTGCTCTTAAAAAAAGATATTTCTCTCTTATTTTAACTGAATATTTTTTATGACTTTATCCTATTTCGACTAATTTTAGAACCTTACACAGTTTCAAAAGTTCCTTTTACCGATTTATTTATACCCCGAATGCAGCATCTCGATACATCATTTCAGACTTGAAAAACGATACATTTATTTATGGTGAAGATTCAGGTCAAAAAAGAGAAAATACATTATTTAGGATCTCCCGTATATCAGTTTTGTTATCTCGAAAACGAGATTCTCATTTTAAAGTTCTGGTTCCCAAGGTGAAATAAGTGTCGATTCTCTTGGAAAAAGTATTTTCTATTTCAAGACATGTTATTTAATGAAATCTAAAAAATATTTCTTATAGTTTTAAAGTATATCTAAAATTAATTTGATTGAAAATATGTTACTGTTTAAAAAATAAAATAATAGAATGATAATTCTTTTTCCTGGGTGTATATATAGGGTGTATCTAAATATAATTATAGCTGCTAAAATATATATATATATATATATATATATATATAGCTATTTAGATTTTTTTGCTCCAACACCACTTTTGAGGTTACCTCACCTCATAAAATGTAGCCTATGTTGAAGAAGGGACGGTAACTAGTATTTTGTTATAATTTTTCTTTCAAATCGGTTCGATAGTTTCAGAAATTACTTCTTTACAAACACTGTCACAAACGTTACTTAGTTATAACACTAATGTAGTTAAATATTTTTTGGTGCATTTTACAATTTATTTCTTTAAAAAATCTCATTTTTTTCCACATTAAGAAAATTTTATCTAACATTGCTACTTAGAAAATCGCTTCTGCAATCGTGGAAATAAATTGTAACTTGCCCTTTAAAAAAAGATATCTCTCTCTTATTTTAACTGTATATATATATATATATATTTATGACTTTAACCTATTTTAACTAATTTTAGAAGCTTACACAATTTCAAAAGTCCCTTTTGCCGATTTATTTATATCCCGAATGCAGCATCTCGATATATCATTTGAGATTTGATAAACGATACATTTATTTATGGTGAAGGTTCAGGTTAAAAAGGGGAAAATACATTATTTAGGATCTCACGTATATCTGTTCTGTTATCTGGAAAAAGATATTCTCATTTTAAAGTATACTTTTCTGGTTCCCAAAGCGAAATAAGTCTAGAACTTTGCGATTTTATTTCATTTAAAAGTTTTTTCGATACACTTTGATAATAAGTAATTGATAATAATATAGTAAAAATTTAATAATTTTGAAATTGCTATTGCTGAATTTTTATTTTAATTACATTATTATTTAAAAGTTGAAATTTCATTATTAAGATTTTAAAATTGCTAAATTCTAGATTTGAATATTTTTCTATAAAATATTTCTAAAATTATATATAGGGTGTATCAAAAAAGAATAATAGCCATTAAAAATGTATAACTATTCAGCATTTTTTGCACCTGCACCACTTTGGAGGTTGTCATATCTCATAAAATTTAGCTTATGTCGAAATAGAGACTTTCACCAACATTTTGCTATTATTTCTTTTTTTTTTTTCAAGTCGGTTCAGTAGTTTCAGGAATTACCTCTTTACAAACACACTCACAAACGTTAATTCGTTATAACGCTAATGTAGTTAGATATTTTTTTGTGCATTTTACAATCTATTTCTTTTTTAAAAAATTCTTTTTTTTCAATATTTTTCTCTAACATTACTACCTAGAAAATCGCTTCTGCAATCATAGAAATAAATTGTATTTTGCTCTTAAAAAAGATATTTCTCTCTTGTTTTAACTGAATATTTTTTTTCTTATTTTTTAAGACTATTTCAACTAATTTTAGAACCTTATACAGTATCAAAAGTTTCTTTTTCAGATTTATTTATATCCCGAATGCAGCATCTCGATACATCATTTGAGATTTGAAAAACGATACATTTATTTATGGTGAAAGTCCAAGTAAAAAAAGGGAAAATACACTATTTAGGAATCCTCGTGTATCAGTTCCGTTATCTCGAAAAAGAGATTCTCATTTTAAAGTATACTTTTCCGGTTCCCAAGGCGAAATAAGTCTCGATTCCTAGGGAAAACGTATTTTCTATTTCAAGACATGTTATTTAATGAAACCTAAAAAAATATTTGCTATAGATTTAAAATATATCTAAAAATTATTTTGAATGAAAATATGTTACTGTTATTTAAAAATAATAGAATGATAAATCTTTTACCGAAAATTGTTCTTAAATTAAAAAAGGAAAATTTCCCTTCATTTCTTATTACAAATAAATTCCGTGAAAATTGAAGAATTTAAAAATTGGCAGTTTTAGATTTTTTTTGCCCCTGCACCACTTTTAAGGTTTTCGTATCTCATAAAATGTAACCTATGTTGAAGTAAAGACGATCACCTGCATTTTTTCATATTTTTTTTTATATAAATCGGTTCAGTAGTTTCAGGTATTACTCCTTTACAAACACACTCACAAACGTTACTTCGTTATAACACTAATGTAGTTAAATAAGTTTGGTGCATTTTACAATCTATTTCTCTAAAAAAAAATCTCAATTTTTGTTTTACAAATTGATAAATTTTTTATCTAACATTGCTACCTAGAAAATCGCTTCTGCAGTCGTGGAAATAAATTGTAACTTGCTTTTAAAAATGTATATCTCTCTTATTTTAACTGAGGATATTTTTCCTATTTTTTATGACTTCATCCTATTTCAACTAATTTTAGAACCATGCAGCATCTCGAGACATCATTTCAAATTTGAAAGACGATACATTTATTTATGGTAAAGGCTCAGGTCAAAAAGGGAAAATACTAGGAATTGTCGTATATATCTGTTTTGTTATCTCGAAAAAGAGATTCTCATTTGAAAGTATACTTTTCTGGTTCCCAAGGCGAAATAAGTCTCGATTCCTAGGGAAAACGTATTTTCTATTTCAAGACATGTTATTTAATGTAACCTAAAAAATATTTGCTATAGATTTAAAATATATCTAAAAATTATTTTGATTGAAAATTTGTTACTGTTATTTAAAAATAGAATGATAAATCTTTTTCCTAAAATTTTTCTTAAATTAAAAAAAGGAAAATTTCCCTTCATTTCTTATTACAAATAAATTCCGTGAAAATTGTAGAATTTAAAAATTGGCAGTTTTAGATTTTTTTGCCCCTGCACCACTTTTAAGGTTTTCGTACCTCATAAAATGTAACCTATGTTGAAGTAAAGACGATCACCCTCATTTTTGCACATTTTTTTTTATATAAATCGGTTCAGTAGTTTCAGGTATTACTCCTTTACAAACACACTCACAAACGTTACTTCGTTATAACTCTAATGTAGTTAAATATGTTTGGTGCATTTTACAATCTATTTCTTAAAAAAAAAATCTCAATTTTTGTTTTACAAATTGAGAAAAATTTTATCTAACATTGCTGCCTAGAAAATCTCTTCTGCAGTCGTGGAAATATATTGTAACTTGCTTTTAAAAATGTATTTCTCTCTTATTTTAACCGAGGATATTTTTCCTATTTTTTTATGACTTCATCCTATTTCAACTAATTTTAGAACCTTATACAGTTTCAAAAGTTTTTTTGCCGATTTATTTATATCCAGAATGCAGCATCTCGAGACATCATTTCAGATTTGAAAGACGATACATTTATTTATGGTGAAGGTTCAGGTCGAAAAGGGAAAATACATTTTTTAGGAACTGTCGTATATATCTGCTTTGTTATCTCGAAAAAGAGATTCTCATTTGAAAGTATACTTTTCTGGTTCCCAATGCGAAATATGTCTCGATTCCCTTGGAAAAAGTATTTTCTATTTCAAGACATGTTATTTAATGAAATCTAAAAAATATCCTCTATAATAATAGCCGTTGTGACTCTCTCTGTCTGTCCCTGTATGTAGAACAATTCCGGGGTTGTACGCATCCGCTAAAGAAGAAATTCTGACGGCCATGTTTTAGAAATTTTGGTGTTTTTTTTTTAATTGCACTAACCTAAATGTTATGTCATTAGAAAGAGCTTTCAAAAATAAACGCTTTTTTTACTTACGGTTTTTCCCTAATTGTAATATCTTCTGAGATATAAAGTCATTTTTTTCCGGCGTTCGAGCGCTGGATATATGTAAACAAAGGCCGATGATTCATTTGATTCATTCAATTGATTCATTCACATGACGAGTTTTCTATGCACCATGGAGGATATTCGGCGAGATTGAATTTCATATATCCAAACCAGTAATGAAACGTAATCTTATTGCTCTCTGCGCATTCCTGCTTGCGCAAATCCGACAACAGAACCAATGAGAGAAGAGATAATTACTGTCTTTAAATGTTAGCGTGGTATGCCCGCGTTCGTTGGATCTATTCTATTTTGTGCTTTTAAAATGTGCAATTATATATATGTATGGATTTTTTTATCGCAACGTAATAGGATTTCAACAATATAACCTGGTAAGTGAGAACTTTTTTTTGAATGGCAATGTAGTAACATTGGGTCGATCGAGTTTATTTATTTTGATTTTGCCCGTTTTTATTGAAGGACATAATTTAACCGTTTCTTCCATTGCATAACACTTCTTATTTTGTTTTCAATCTTTTTTTTTTTTTTTTTTTAAGTAATTGCTTATTGTGATCTTCATTTCTGTCATATGAAAAATACATTTCTATTCTGCCATGGGTACACTGAAGTTAAATATCCCCCTTACGATGTTCGCAAAAACTTTTCTCGGATAGTATTTTTCGATCGATGCTTAATTTTATATTTCATAACATTATTTATTTTGATTTTGCCCGTTTTTATTGAAGGACATAATTTAACCGTTTTTATTTTATTTTATTTATTATGATAATTTAACCACTTCTTATTTTGTTTTCAATCTTTTTCTTTTTTCTAAAGTAATTCCTTATTGTGATCATTTCTGTCATATGAAAATTTCATTTCTATTTTGCCTATAGCATTTACATTTGTTGCATTATCATTTTGAAAATTGATAAAAAATAACAAAAGACAAAACATTGCAAATTCTAAATATATATATTATATATATATATATATATATATATATATATATATATTAATTTGGACATGCAAAAAACATTCTGAAATGTCTCAATCAATCACAAGATTTTTGTGGGGTTTTTACATAACTGAATGACTTTTTTTCCATGATTGATTAATGAATTTTATAATTTTTACCCCACATGACCAACTGTCGAACTGATTGACAAATTTTCTATTTTTCATGTGTTGGATCGAGAAATTTTGTGATTTTTTTTTTTCTGATGAACAAAGAAATTTTGCATCTTTTCTCCAAGCAATTAATGGAAGTTTTTTTTTTTAAATTTGTTGTTTTTTTCTCGCAATCTTTTGATGTAATTTGCCGTTTTATTGAATTTATCCTTCTTTCGTGATTTTTTTTTTTTTTTTTGAGAAAATGTCGTTTTTTGTTATCTTTTTGAGAAATTTGTCTTTTTTTGCTATTTTTTGTGAAATTTACATTTTTATGCGATTACCTAAACAAAATTTCTGTGCTTTTGAGATCTTTGGACGAAATTTGTGTCTTTTATGATACCTGGACAGTTTCGAAGAAGTTTATCGTTTTTCTTGAGTTCTTTTGATGAAATTGTCGTTTTGTCATGATCTTTCGATGTAATTTCCCGTTTTATTGAAGATCTATTTGCAAAATTGGTTGTTTTTTCTGCAAAATTACCTTTTTTTGTGATTATTTGATGAAATTTGCTTTTTTTCCAATCCTTTGACGAAATTTGCTTGTCAAAATTTTTTGTTTTCTCACAATATTTTGAAATTTTTTTTCACAATATGTTTAATTTGCCATTTTTTAGAGTTTTTTTTTTTTTTTTGTCAAAATTTGCTTTTTTTTTCGAAATTTTTTTAAACGTTTTGGCAAAATTTTGATTTTTTGCAATATTTTCACGAAATTTGTTTTATTTGAGATACCTGGACAATTTTTTTTTCTGCAGTTTTTTGACAAATTTTTTAGAGATCTTTTGAAGAAATTTGTTGTTTTTTGCAATATGTTGACGAAATTTGCTGGGTTTTTTTTCACATCTATTTACAAAATTTCCAGGTGTTCTTTTTTTTAGGGGGGGGGGGGGGTATTTTGACGAAATTTGTTATTTTTTGTGATTATTTGCCAAAATTCATGTTTTTTTTAAATACTTGGATAAAATTATTTGTTTTCTCAGGGATTTTCGGTGAAATTTGTTATTTTCTCACAATCCTTCGATGTAATTTGCTGTTTTATCGAAATTATCCTTTTTTGTGAAATTTTTCATTTTTTTGTTATTTTCAGAAATTTTTTTTTTCACCCTTTTTTTTTTTTTTTTTTGCAAAATTTACCTTTTTTGTGATCTTTTGATGAAATGTGCCCCTTTTTTTCATCTTTTGACAAAATATGTTGTTTTCTCACAATCTGTTTACGAATATTTGCATTTTTTGAAGTACCTAGACAAATTTAAAGTATTTTCACGATCTTTTGACGAAATTCATGTCTTTTATGATACCAGGAAATAATTATTTGTTTTCTCAGGGATTTTCGGTAAAATTTGTCGTATTTTCTTGCCATCTTTCAATGTAATATGCCGTTTTATCGAATTTATCCTTTTTTTGGAAATTTGTTGTTTTTTCGGTTTTTTTTTTTGTAATTTATTAACATTATGTAAATGCTATAGGCAAAATAGAAATGAATTTTTCATATGACAGAACGGAAGAAAACAATAAGAAATTACACAATAAGAAGTATTATGCAATAGAAAAAACAGTTAAATTATGTCCTTCAAAAACAAGGGCAAAATCAAAATAAACTCGATCGACCCAATGTTACATTGCCTATCAATAAAAAAGTTAGTTCTCACTTACCAGGTTATTTGTTGAAAAGACTAATTTACTCTGATCCTATGTTGAAAATATACTTATTACGTTGCGATAAAAAATTCCATACATATATTTAATTGCCTACAGAATGAGGGAATAAACATATGTCACTCAGCACACACTTCAATAGGTACACTGAACTGCAGTATTCCCATCATAAGATTACCCAGAAAAAACATTCTGAAATGTCTCGATCAATCACAAGATTTTTGTGGGCTTTTTTACATAACTAAATGACTTTTTATCCATGATTCATTCATGAATTTTATAATTTTTACCCCACATGACCAACTGTCGATTTTTGTATTTTTTCTTCAACTGATTGACAAATTTTCTATTTTTCATGTGATAGATCGAGAAATTTTGTGATTTTTTTTTTTTTTTCTGATGAACAAAGAAATGTTGCATCTTTTCCCCCTGAAATTAATGAAAGTTGTTTTTTGAAATTTGTTGTTTTTTTCTCACAATCTTTTGATGTAATTTGTCGTTTTATCGAATTTATCCTTTTTTAATGTTTTTTTTGGAGAAATTGTCGTTTTTTGTTATCTTTTTGAAAAATTTGTTGTTTTTTTCTTTTTTTTTTTTTTTTTTTTTTTTTTTGCTATTTTTTGCGATTACCTAGACAAACTTTATGTGCTTTTGAGATCTTTGGATGAAATTCGTGTCTTTTATGATACCTGGACAGTTTCGGAGAAGTTTATCGCTTTTCTCGAGTTCTTTCGATGTAATTTGCTGTTTTATTGAAGATCTTTTTGCAAAATTTTTTAGGTTTTTTTGCGAAATTTACTTTTTTTGTGATTATTTGATGAAATTTGCTTTTTTTTCAATCCTTTGACGAAATTTGTTGTTTACTCATAATCATTTGTCAAAACTTTTTGTTTTCGTACAATATTTTGAATTTTTTTTTCAGAATATGTTTACAAATTTGCCATTTTTTAGGGGTTTTTTTTGTCAAATTTGGCTTTATTTTTTGAAATTATTTCATGAAAATTGCTAATTTTTTTGGACGATTTGGCAAAATTTTGATTTTTTTGCAATACTTTCACGAAATTTGTTGTATTTGGGATACAATTTTTTTTTTTTCATTTTTTTGACAAATTTTTTAGAGATCTTTTCATAAAATTTGTTGTTTTTTGCAATCTGTTGACAAAATTTGCTGTTTTTTTCTTTCACATCCATTTAAAAAATTTCCGGGTGATGTTTTTTTTTAGGGGGGGGGGGGGGTATTTTGACGAAAATAGCTATTTTTTGTGATTATTTGCCAAAATTGGCATTTTTTATGGTACCTAGACAAATTTTTGTACATAGTAAATGATTTCTAGCATTTTTTTAAAAAAAAACTTTAACAGTAGAAAAATAATCTTCAAACATTTTCAAGAGTTTGTGACGTGTGTCGCAGCGTTGCACCGATTCTGCGCCTGGGATCATGTCATGTTGGTGTTACGTTGGTAAATGGAAAAGCATATTGAAATTTTTAAGAAATATTAATTTTTTTATAGCGGCAAAATACTTTTTTTTCTTTGGCTCTTTCATATTGTTGCCGTCAAGTTTTGACGGGTTTCACCTAGCCAGAATAAATATCATTAATTTTTTTTAATATGTGAAATCGACATGTATTTTTGATTTATGAAAATATAATAGAAAAGTTATTTGAAAATGCAAATATTTATTTGATGAATGGGGTGGGTAATGTAAAAACAAATTAACCAATGAGAGGATTATTGTTACAGTTGTTGCTAAATGGCAAACTATAAATTCAGTCTTATTTTGCTGCAAAGTAAGTGAAGTATGTATATTTTGTATGAAATGAGAAATGATGGTAATTTATGATTTATTCATGTCATGTACAATTTATTGGTGTTGTATTTGTAAATGGAAAATTATCAAATGAGAGAGATTCTAATTCTATAGCAGCATGTTTGAATGTAACTCTGCCAATTGCGGGTCATTTGCCTGGATGTAAAATGCAGGTTTTCTTTTATTTATTGAAATTTTTGCTGAAGATTAGTCGTTAAAAAATCCTTTGATAGCTGGAAAATACCTTTTATTTCTGTAGTGCCGTCAAGTTTTGACGGGTTCCATCTAGTTTCTTATAATTTTAAAGTACATCTAAAAATTAATATGATTAAAAATATGCTACTCTTCATTAAAATGATTGAATGATAAACCTTTTCCCAAATATATATTTTTTAAATAATAGTAATAAAATTGCTCTTTATTTCTTATTACAAATAAATTCCGTGAAAATTTAAAATTTTTCTACGAAATCCTTTGATAATTAATAAATGATAATAATGATAATAAAAGTTTAATAATTTTGAAGTTAATATTGCTGAATTTTCATTTAAAATCAAATTATTATCTAAATGCTAAAATTTCTTTAGTAAAATTTCAAAATTACTAAATTCTAGGTTTGAAAAATTTTCTACAAAAAATTTCTAAAATTATATAGGGTGCATCAAAACAGAATTATAGCCATTAAAAATATAACTATTTAGCTTTTCATAATATAACTATTCAGCTTTTTTCACTGCAACGTATTTTAGGTTGTCTTTCCTCAAAAAATGTTGCTTACGTTGAAGTAGAGACGATCACCAGCATTCTGGTATAACTTTTTTCAAATCGGCTTTGTATTTTTAAGGATTACATCTTTAAAAGAAATGCACAAACATTACTTCTTTAAAATATTAATGTAATTAGATATTTTTGGTGCATTTTACAACCAATTTCTTTACAGAAAATGTTTTTTTTTTTTTTATTCTAAATTATATTTTTTTTTATCTAACTTTGCTTCTGAGAAAATCGCTTCTGCAATCGTGTTTCTAGAAAATAAATTGTAACTTGCTCTTAAAAGAGATATTTCTCTCTTATTTTAATTGAATGTTTTTTCTTATTTTATTTTAAGACTTTATCCTACTTTAGCTAATTTTAGAATCTTATACAGTTTCAAAAGTTTCTTTTGACGATTTATTTATATCACGAATACAGCATCTCGATACATCATTTGAGATTTGAAAAACGATACATTTATTTATGGTGAAGGTTCAGGTCAAAAAGGGAAAATACATTATTTAGGAACTCCCGTATATCTGTTTTGTTATCTCCAAAAAGAGATTCTCATTTTAAAGTATACTTTTCTGATTCCCAAGGCGAAATATGTCTCGATTCCATTGGTAAAAGTATTTTCTATTTCAAGGCATGTTATTTAATGAAACCTAAAAAATATCTTTTATAGTTTTTAAGAAACTAAAAATTAATATGGTTGAAAATATGTTACTGCTTAAAAAAAATAATAGAATGATAATTAAAAATTTCTGTTCTTTAAAAATAATTCAATGCTAAATATTTTTCCTAAATTTGTTTTTTAAAGTAAATAAAGAAAAATGTTTCTTCATCTCTTATTGCAAATAAATTCCGTGAAAATTTAAGAATGCATTTCCCTGTAAATTTTTTTTTTCAATTTCCTTTGCTGATAAATAATTGTAATAATGATGGTAAAAAATTAATAATTTTGAAGTTTTTTCGATGAATTTTTATTTAAAATTAAATTATTATCTAAATATTAAAATGTCTTTATTAAAACTTCAAAATTACTAAATTCTAGGTTTGAAAAAATTTCTATAAAAAATTTCTAAAATTATATATAAGTTGTATCAAAAATTAATTATAGACATTAAAAAATAAATAAATATCCAGATTTTTTGCGCCTGCACCACTTTGGAGGTTGCCTCACCTCATAAAATGTAGCCTATGTTGAAATAGAGACGACCACCAGCATTTTGTTATAATTTTTATTTCAAATCCGTTCGGTAGCTTCAAGAATTACATCTTTACAAACACACACATAAACAATACTCCTTTATAATACTAATATTGTTAGAGATTTTTAGTGCATTCTACAATTTATTTCTTTAAAAAAAAAATCTCATTTTTTTCCAAATTGAGAAAATGTTTATATAACATTAATACCTAGAAAATCGCTTCTGCAATCGTAAAAAGAAATCTAGAAAAGAAATCGTAACTTGCTATTAAGAAAGATATTTCTTTCTTATTTTATCTGAGTATTTTTTCTTACTTTTCTATGACTTTATCCTATTTCAATTTATTTTAAAACCTTATACAGTTTCAAAAGTCAATTTTGCCGATTTATTTATATTCCTAATGCAGCATCTCGATACATCATTTGAGATTTGGAAAACGATACATTTATTTATGGTGAAGGTTCAGGTCAAAAAGGGAAAATATATTATTTAGGAATCCTCGTATATCTGTTCTGTTATCTCGAAAAAGAGATTCTCATTTTAAAGTATACTTTTCTGGTTCCCAAGGCGAAATAAATCCAGATTTCATTAAAAAACGTATTTTCTATTTCAAGACATGTTATTTATTGGAATCTGAAAAAAAAAATATTTCTTAAAGATTTACAGTATATCTAAAAATTATTTTGATTGAAAATATGTTACTATTTATTAAAAATAACAGAATGATAAATATTTTCCTAATTTTTTTAAAAATAAAATATCTCTTCATTTCTTATTACAAATAAATTCCAAGAAACCTTTATGATTTCATTTCATTTTAAAATTTTTCTTCGATATCTTTTGATAAAAATATATTGATAAAAATTTGATAATTATTTGATAAAAATATATAAATAATTATAATAAAAAATTAATAAGTTTTAAGTTTTCATTGCTGAATTTTCACTTAAAATCAAATTATTATTTAAATGCTAAAATTTCCTTATTAAAATTTCAAAATTACTAAATTCTAGGATTGAAAAAATTTCTATAAAATTTTCCTAAAATTATATATAGGGTGTATCAAAAAAGAATTATATTTATAAAAAAAATATATATAACTATTTAGTTTTTTGCTCTAGCACCTTTTTGGAAGTTGTCTTACCTCATAAATGTAACCTATGTTGAAGAAGAGACGGTGACCAGCATGTTCTTTCAAATCGGTTCGGTAGATTCAGGAATTACCTCTTTATAAACACACACACAAAGAATAATACCTCTTTATAATACTAATGTAGTTAGATATTTTCTGGTGCATTTTATAAACTATTTCTTTAAAAAATCTCATTTTATTTTTCCAAATTGTGAAAATTTTTCTCTAACATAGAAAATTGCTTCTGCAATCGTAAAAACAAATCTAGAAAATAAATCGTAACTTGCTCTTAAAAAAGACATTTCTCTCTTATTTTAACTGAATATTTCTTTCTTATTTTCTTTATGACTTTATCCTATTTCAGTTAATTTTAGAAACTTATACAGTTTCAAAAGTTTCTTTTGCCGACTTATTTATACCCCGAATGCAGCATCTCGATACATTATTTGAGATTTGAAAAACGATACACTTATTTATGTTGAAGGTTCAGGTTAAAAAGGGAAAATACATTATATAGGAACTACCGTATATCTGTTCTGTTATCTCAAAAAAGAGATTCTCCTTTAAAAGGGTAATTCCCAGGGTGAAATAAGTCTCGATAACCTTGGAAAACTTATTTTCTAATTCCAGTCATGTTACTTAATGAAAACCTTAAAAATATTTTATATAAATGAAATGAATAAAAATATGATTGAAAATATGTTACTGTTCTTTAAAAATAATAGAATGATAAATCTTTTTTTCCTATTTTTTTAAATAGTAAAAAGAAAATTTTTCTCCATTTCTTATTGCAAATAAATTCCATGAAAACTTTAAGATTTCATATTATTTTAAAGCTTTTCTTCGATATCCTTGGATAAAAAATAACTGTTAATAATTATAGTAAAAAAAAATAATTTTTAAGTTTCTATTTCTGAATTTTCATTTAAAATCAAAATATTATACAAATGCTTAAATTTCTTTATTAAAATTTCAAAAATGACCAAATTCTAGGTTTGGAAATTTTTCTAAAATTATATATAGGGTGTATCAAAAAAGAATTATAGCCATTAAAAATATATAACTATTCAGCTTTTTTGCACCTGCAACACTTTGGAGGTTGTCTTAAATCAAAAAATGTAGCCTATGATGAAGTAGAGACGGTCACCAGCATTTTGCTATAATTTTATTTTGTAAATCGGTTCAGTAGTTTCAGGAATTACTTCTTTACAAACACACTCACAAACGTTACTTAGTTATAATACTAATGTAATTATATATTTTTTGGTGCATTTTACAATATATTTCTTAAAACAAAATCTCATTTTATTTTTCCAAATTCAGAAATTTTTTTCTCTAACATTGCTACCTAGAAAATAGCTTCTGCAATCGTGAAAATAAATCTAGAAAAGAAATTGTAACTTGCTCTTAAAAAAGGTTTTTCTCTCTTTTTTTAACAGGATATTATTTTCTTATTTTTTATGACTTTTTCTATTTCAGCTAATTTTAGAACCTTACACAGTTTCAAAAGTTCCTTTTCCCGATTTATTTATATCCCGAATGCAGCATCTCGATACATCATTTGAGATTTGAAAAAACGATACATTTTTTATGGTGAAGTTTCAGGTCAAAAAGGGAAAATACATTATTTAGGATCTCCCGTATATATGTTCCGTTATCTCAAAAAAGAGATTCTCATTTTAAAGTATACTTTTCTGGTTCCCAAGACGAAATATGTCTTGATTCCTAGGGAAAACGTATTTTCTATTTCAAGACATGTTATTTGATAAAAACTAAAATATAGTTCTTATAGTTTTAAAGTGTATCTAGAAATTTTGATTGAAATTATGTTGCTGTTAATTAAAAATGATTGAATGATAAATATTTATCTAAAAATTGTTTTTAAATTAAAGAAAATTTGCTCATCATTTCGTATTATAAATAAATTTTGTGAAAACTGATTTTATTTCATTTTAAAGTTTTTTTATATCATTTTATAATAAATAATTGATAATAATTATAGTAAAAATTTAATAATTGTGAATTTGCTATTGCTGAATTTTTATTTTAAATTTAAAATATGAAATTTCATTATTAAAATTTCAAAGTGACTAAATTTTAGGTTTAAGTTTTTTTCTATAAAATATTTCTAAAATTTTATATAGAGTGTATGAAAAAACAATTAAAGCCATAACAAATATAACTATTCAGCTTTTAATAATATAACTATTCAGCTTTTTTGAGTTTGCAAAACTTTGAAGGTTGCCGTATTTCAAAAAATGTAACATATTTTGAAGTAAAAACGAACACCCGTATTTTGTTATAGCTTTTTTTCGTTATTTTCAGGAACTACGTACACATTAACATTGCTTCTTTGTACGTAGATCGGACAATTTTGCTTCGCGTATTATCCAGCTATATTTTGAACACATAAAATTATAAAAATAATTTCTTTTTTCATATATAATAATACACAGTTTTCACCTAGGAATGTAACACACAACATTCATTTATATTTTATTTTGAAAAGAGAGGGCAAAATATCTCAATTACAGTTACAAAACATTTAAGTTTACAATTTAAGCATTCTCATTATTGCCTTTATTGAAATGTAAGTAATTTTTGCGGAAAGAAAAACAATTTCAGTAAATGATAACAGTTTAGGATAAATATTTTAAAGCATGATTATTTCCAAAGTCATTTATTAGATAAACATCCAAAACACAGCTTCTTTTGTAAAATGGTCTTAATTTGGTCGTTAGAGATAAAGAAAAATAATGCATAAGTAAGATAATGGTGTGTTTATTAGTTTGATAAATTTGAATGCATTTACGATAACATACAAGTTAAATAAGAATATATTGAAAGCTTTAAACAATATATATCAGTAATCTTCATCTGACTTTATTTAATTTCCGCAAAATGACTTAAAATAGTTTTAGATTAAATTCACATAAAACTATTATTAAATATATTTAGCTTATCAAATGTTAATGCTTATTTCTTAAGGGGCCGCTTCACTCAAATGAAAAGACCCTTTCGCTAATGCTAATCCTATGGAAGAAATTTATAAGGATATCTCGGTTGCATTTTAATATTTTTAAATGATTCTTTTTGCATTGGATAGCTGAGATTGATCTGAATGCAGGCCGTTTTTTACCTTTTCCATTTTTTACAGATGTTTTTTATGAGGGTGATTTCGTTATCCAAATCGGTTCTGAAAAAGAAAGCATTCTCGTAAAAAATATCTGTAAACGAAATCGAAAAAGTAGAAAAAGGCATGCATTCAGATCAATCTCAGCTATCCAATGCAAAAAGAATCATTTAAAAATACTAAAATGCAACCGAGATATCTTTATAAATTTCTTCCATAGGATTACCATTAGCGAACGGGTCTTTTCATTTGAGTGAAGCGGCCCCTTAACATGTAAATGTAAATTTGCAATAAACACTTTCTAGAAACTATTGAAAGTACCACAAATGTTAAAGTACTTTTTTTGTTTTTCTTAAAAGCGTCGTCAATAATATAATAAAAAAGATTTAAATTATTTTAATGAAAAAAATCAAATATATTGCCTGTTTCTTAAATAAAATGTATGTCGAAGTTATGCACAAATTTAAAATTTCATGTATTGTTCGCAGGTTTGTTGTTTCATTCTCATCAGTGTGACGAAGAGTGAAAGAGAAATGCTACTATACCTTGTTACATTGAAAAAAATCTGTAATCCTACAAATGCAATGTTGCCAAAATCTGTATGTTTATTAAAATTATATCTATATACCGTGCAACAAAATATATAAATCTACAAAAATAATTTTTGCAAAATTAGATAAATCTGTAACTTTACAAACGTATCTACAAAAATTATAGTTATCTTACTAAAATTTTATCAATAATCTTGATTGTTGTTGCATAATATATTCTAGGCATCTCAAGCTTCCTAGAAAATTCTGAGTAATTTTACAGATTTTCTTTATTTTTGGTGCAAATCTGTACATGTTACATGAATTTTTGTTGTTGCCATTACATAAAAAATACTAGGAGTCCCAGTTTCCTAGAAACATTTGGTAACTTAGATTTTTTTTACAGTGTAGACTACTAAACTGCCATTAGACGCTGTTTTACAAAGAGCGCCATTTTCATCGATGAGACATCTTCCTACCACACAAACACATTCACTTCAACACATACAATTCACTACTGTAGACTTTTTAAGAAAGCGCAAAACACGAGATGTAGAAATGTATAACACGGTTTTTCCGTTAATGCGTGGACTGTGATACACGGTAAAAATAAAAAAAAACATATCTGTAATTTTACAGATGTAAAGTGATGGAAATCTGTATGCTTACTAGAATTTTATCTGTAAACTGCCCCCCCCCCCCAAAAAAAAAAAACAAAAAAAAAAACAAAGATGTAAATCTACAATATTAGTTCTTGTAACGGTACACAATATTGTAGAAATCTACAAAAGAATGTTCTAAAATTATAGTAATCTTACTCAAATTGTATTTATAACCCTGGCAGCAGTTACAAAGAAAGTTCTCGGCATTCCAGTTTCCTAAAAAGTTCTTAGTTCAGTTTATTTTAACTTATTTACAGAGCAATTTTGTATCTGTTACCAGAATTTTTGTTCTTGCCTTTTCATAAAAATTTCAAGGAATGCCAGTTTCCTAGAAAAATTTTAGCAACTTTACAGATTTTATTTACAGTGTAATCGGGGACTGATGATCTAAGACCATATTTAATAGCATTCTGTTTAGACACCGTGAAATACCTCGGATTTCATGAGATTGTTCTAATGAGTTTTCTGAGAGAGCTTCGTACTCACAAACCTTTTTTATATGTAACAGTAATAATCTCTATCTTTGTCTCACTAATTATGGACCCTTCCAACATTACTTCTATGCCATTATTAAACACGATCTTTGCGATTGTGGATCCTTTTCAACATCATTACACTACATCTTGCATTGCCCACTAACATTCCACTACCACGCGAAAAAACCCACAACACATGACACTTCCGGACTAGCTGACGTGCCTGCTTGGGCGTCCACACTGTAAAAAAAATCTGTAAAATTACTAAAAGATTTCTAGGAAACTGGGATTCCTAAAACATTTTATGTAACGGCAATAGAAAAATTCCTGCAACAATTCCTGCAAATTTATACTGAAAATCAAAAAATCTGTAAGGTTACTAATAATTTTTTAGGAAACTAGGATTCCAAGAATTTTTTTATGTAACTGCACCCTAGGTTGCGCATAAAGTTTTAGAAAGATAACTGTAATTTTAGTAGATTTGTTTGTAAAGTTACTGATTTCTATAGTTTTACAGAATTTAGTTTAGCAGATTTACATCTTTTCTTGTACAGTGTATAGATAAAATGTACAAGATTTAATGTAACAAGATAAAATGTAAAATTTCCTGTACAATGTACAAGAAAAAATGTTAGTGAGCCTGCAGATTTCGGCAACTTTACATATGTAGGTTTACAGTTTTTTTTTATAGTGCAGTTCTCCTGCAGCGTATCGCGGACTGTGTGGCCTTTTTAGAAAACAACAAATTTTATTTAAGAAATCCCTTTCCTTTCTAAGCTAGTTGGGTCTTCTACTTATTCTCAACTCCACTTCAGAAAGGAACCCCTGTTTTGTATATAATGTATATAATTTTATTGATTACTTTGTTCTGTTTCATTGACCTATTTAATATTTTCACTATTATAATCAGCATATGCACTTCTTAGTTTTTTCCAACTCTACAATTCAAGAATTATGTCTTATAAATATATCTATAGCCCGTAGTACAATTCCTGTTAGTGTATGTACTGATGACATTTCTTCTGAGATTCGGAGCCAAAACTAGAAAATTGAATTTATGTTTCACCATGTTATTAACTGTTGAATAATGTTGTAAAAGCTAATCATTATTAATGTATCTAACCCTGTGCAGTGGAATTGAGTCTTCCTTCCGGGATTGTACTTACACTCTAAAGCGGAAACTGGGTTCCCGGGGTGGTCATCCCTGTCATCACCCTTCTGTAATTCCCTGGCAAATGTGAATACAATATAAGGCTCCGTTCAGATTGCAATGTTCTTTCCTTCAATTGAATTCTTAGAAAAAGTAGGCAAGACTTTTGTATAGTATCCATTTGCGGTTTCTTCATAACAGAAACTAGGGGAATTAACAAAAGAATCGGGTGATAAGCAATCCACCCTACTTAACGTAAAGATTTCCCTTTTGCCGGACAACCGTCCCTTTCCTGCAAATCTCATTAAGATCACAAACACCGCGTCACCACCACAAACGATTCGACGCCGAACATCGAGAAGTGGTCGAATGTGTTCAGGCCTTAACTGAGCAGCCTGTTGCACTAACGCTGTACGTGATTGCTTCATCAGAAAATGTGGAGCTCAATGGACCAATATTTTGTCCATTGCGGTTACTGGATTTATCCCAAGATGATTTCATTGTCTGGTGTTGAATGATAATATGGTGTACGTTTCTTCTTTTTAACAGTGGAGGGATTACATTCCGGAAGACAGATACAGAACATACCCAGAAAAAGGAATTAATTAAAACAATAAAAAAAAGGTTTGTTTAGTACATTTTCGGTGTTTTAAGCGAATTGTTTAGTTAAAGTAAAAAATCGGTTTTGTTGCTCAAACATATATATATATATAAATTGTTAACACTCTTAAAATTTCAACAAAATTTCATCATTTTATTTGAGGCTTATTAAAGTCTTGTATTTTGAATTTGTAATTCCAACAAAGTTCTATTCTTTTTGCAAAATTTAAATTTGTGTGCAGCGTCCATAACTCTCTCACGTAATTTTGTTTAATTGACTATAAGTTTAATAAGGGTTAATGAGGTAAAGTAAAAGGATTAACTCTAAGGTATCGGCAAAGGATTAACATACTTTTTTTTATAATAAAAAAATTTCAAATTGAGACGGATTAATGACGTTATTACTACGTTATTATACATTTCGGATGAAAATTGTGGACGAAAAATTGAAAAAAAAAATCAGCAATATATTTTTTTTTCTTTATTCAAACAAAATTTTTCCATAAACCCCAATATGGGTTGCAAAAACAACAAATTTTGTTGGAATTATAAAGACAAATAAATTGAAAATATAAGACTTTAGTAAGACAGAAATAAAATTGATGAAATTTTTGTTAAAATTTTATAAGAGTGCTAACAATATATACTTTTTTTGTCTGAGCAACAAAATGATTTTTTACTTTAACTAAAAATTCGCATGAAACAACCGAAATGTACTCAACAAAACAGGTTTTGTAGTTTTAATCAATTCCTTATTCTGGTGTATGGAACTTATAGCAACGTTAAGAAAATACGAGGGATATTTTAATGAATTCATGATAATATTATACTGTAAGGAAGCTTCCAGGAATGTGTTGCTGCAAATGGTCCGCATTTCTAGCACCAATTGAGACGGTGTCAAATGATATAGAAAAAAAATGTTTTCACTTACTTGTTATATTCAATTCTATCATCTGCCGGACTAATTTTGCCTTACTGCATGATGCTTGTGCACGAATTTTCCTCTGTGATATGGTCGTTTTTGTTTTCTGAATAAATACCAAGTTAGATTAGTCAAAACGGTAACACCCCGTATATCTAATCTAATCCCTAAATACGAAAACAGTGAAATTCGAAATTACAGCGCACATTTTTCTTATATACGCTTTCCTATGAAATATAGAAATGTTTGTTTTCATTCGATAAGATAATTATAAATTTAAAAACTACAAAAGAAAAGGGAAAAAGTAAAACTAATAAATATTAATAGATAAGGAAAATCGACACTTGAAATGTAAAATTTAGGGAAATTTAAAGTTATATAAATATAAAAATAAGATTACTTTTAAATGATAATTGGCAAGTTTTAAGAATTTTTTTAATTTTCAATTTAAATTCTGTTGTAGTGCATAAATAATTATGATATCTATACCCTGTGAAACAGAAGATAATTGCATCTAATTTCATTTCGTAAAGAAAAATAACCGATGTAACAACAGTGGTAATTATAAAAGCAAAAGAACGTAAAATACTTATACTTAATATTTTTTTTAAAATTATATATGTTTTTTAAACAAGAGAATATGCATGTTTCTTACTTTTCTTCCTGAAAATTATCCTTTGTTAAACCCCATCAAATTCCAAGGAAAATAAAAAATATTACTGTTCATAAAAATAATTGTTTGATATATTTTTAAATGCTTACAAACAAAATAATTATGCAGTAATTTTATAAATGAAATGAAAACAAATCACAGCAAGATGTTAACATTTTTTACAAAATATAAAGATTTATATATTTAGACAGGAAATGAAAAAAAAACAGTATTAAAACAGTATTGAAAACTGTCACAGTATTGAAAAAAAAACCAGTAACAATCACTTAAATACTACTACATAAAATGTCATTTTTAATTAACTAAAATATGATTTATTAATACAAAAATATGAATTTTTAAAACAAAAATTTGGAGTTTAAAATATTATGCTTCAAAATCTTTTCTGTACAATTTAAAAATCAGAAAAAAAATTTCATACCTACAACGAAAAAATTACAACATTTAGGAAAATCTTAAAAATAAGGAAAATTATTAGAAACCGAAGCTAAGAAACATCCTCTTAAACATTTTGAAAAGACTGACATCTGGCATTTTTTTAAAAAGGGAGAATGAAACTTACTTTTAAATGTCATAAAGAATATTTTTATTAGTATGTAGAAGTCTACCTCGTTCGAAAAATGCCAAAAAGGCTTTTTACATATTTATTTTTATAGCTTTTTTGTTACAAATGAAGTAATTTTTTCATACAATTTTGGATTTTATTTACAAACATTTATTTAAAGTATGTGATATAGAGTTGATTATGAAATGATTCAAAAGATCAATTTTATACAGAGTAATTTTTAAATCAAATTTTTGTTGTTTTGAATTATTATTATTATTATTATTATTTTGCAATTTAGATTAACACTAACAGTAAGATAACACTTAAGAATCTTTGTAGAACTCATAGCTATAAATTTAGTCACATTTGTAAGTATTTTTTTCTATTTACGAAAAATGTATCTGAACTTTTGAGAAAAGAATAAAATCGCAGACCAATGGATTTTGGCATGATGTAACTATCTTTGACTTTGATCAGTTATACCATTGACCGGGCGGCAGCAGCACAGACAAACACATCATCGAGTTCACAGTTGACATTTTAGAACTAGTTAAATCTCAATTTACATATTAAAACACAATAAATATGCCAAGTTCAACGTTGGTGGAAAACACATGAAAACCGGTATTTAGCGGTTGACTCGCAAGTTTACCACTGTGTTTTCCTGCTCACAAAGGTATATAAACCTGGAGGACTGGAATAAGGAAAATACAATGCTAAACCTATGAATCAACTGCTAAACTGTTGTTTCAGGTTTTTTCTACCAAGACATGACTTGGCAGACCGATTGCGTTTTAATATGCAAATAGAGTTGTAACTAGTTCTGCAATTTCAGCCTTGAACTTAATTAGGTGATTGCCAGTGCTGTCGCCTCCCGGTCTATCGCCGACATCATACTGTATTAATGCGTACTGACAAGGAAGGTCTCCATACTGGGCATACTCATAATTTTTTGAAAAAAAAATACTGATCAAACTACTCATGTATGTAATATACGATCATTCAAATTTAGCGGCGGAATTACAGAAGAAACTCAGTAAAAAAATAAAATAAAATTTCGAATATTTGGCGCGAAAAGACGAAAGCGCCACTCGATTTGGCGAGCAGCGTTTTCCCTCGCCAAAAGCAAATGATTTAATGCACCTGAAAATTTCTTGTCAATTGAATTTTAGAATACGTGAAATAGTATTTAATGAATTTAAATTTGAACAATGAGAGAGTTTGATATATAGATGCATTTTGCATTAAATATTTTTGTTGCTTTTCATGCAGTTATTTCATTTGATCACTTTGAAAATAATTTCTTATATAAAAAATACTTTCACATTGAAAAGTATTTTTCATATATTTAAGCGTATGACAAAATAAAGGGCAGACGAACAATGCTGCAATAATACATTTCATTATCGGAAATTTTTTTGTTTCCATAGCAACCAAATTGAATCGACTGAGCTCAATTAGATTGGAGTTAATTTTGAGATTGAAACAATTGTAATTAATTTAAATTTTGTTTTAATTTATAAAATTTTGCAGTTAATTTTCATTCTAAACACATTATGGAAAAGAATGTAGTTAAAACAAACTAAATCTGACAAAACTAACACTAAATAAATAAAAAAATTTTAAACAAGTTCAAGATTAAGTATTTTTACCTTAAAAAGTATTTGACATAAAAAAAGTATTTTTTGAAATTTTATTTCGTCGCCAACCGGTGATAAATCGCCAAATAAGTGACATGTTCATTATTTTTTACGAACATTTTAAAGGGGTTCCGCCGAAATTTTTTTATAAACGTATATAGCCTTATGAGAAGAACATTCTGTAATTTTTTCAGAATTTTCTGAGTATGCCCGTATGGAGACATTCCTTGTGAGAAAATAGGGGGAACTGGGGTACATTGATGCAGTTTTTTTCTAAGATTTTTTTTGGTGTCAAGAAAGGAGAAAATTCAAGTTTTTTTTCCATGAGGTGACAGCAAAACTTGTGTAGTATGTTATAAAAATGTACAATCATTGTTTTATATAGTATTTTTGCATGTAATTTTAAAAAAATCAAAAAAAGTCATTTGTATCAATGTGCCCCATCCCCGGGGCAGATTGATACGTTTAAGAAAAATGACGAAAAAATAATACCAATGCATATTTTTCATAAAAAATGAGTTAGAAAACCATTTTATATTTATTTATAAAAATTCAAATCACCCACAATTTATTTTTAAGCAATATTAAAGCAATCAAAATTAAATATATTATGACTTGATGTTCTTGCTGTTTCTTGTCTGATTGTTGGCTGTGGTAACTTTGTCATATCTAGCACTTCAACCCCAGCATTATCTTCTTTCTTATGAAAGATGAAAAAATTACCAGTTTTTCTGTTTATAAATAGGTTCATAAACAGAAAATAAAGGATAATTACATTAAAAATTCTGTTTATAATATAAGTATCATTTTCTGTTCTGCAGTTTGTTTCTCTTACTTAACATTTCTCATGTCGAAAATACTGTTTTCTCTGGAGAATCGATATAAATTCGAGATTTGCCAGAATGCCGTCCTTTTCTTTTATTAGTTCTACTAGCACTAGATGCTGGGTAAGTTCCTACGTCTTCTGTTTTCAGAAATACTATAAAATGTTCTAATATAAAGAAATTAGAGCTATTTCACTTTAATAAAAACTAATATTAGAAATTTTTCGTGAAAAAAAGATTGGATTAAGGAGTGTATGGTAAAAAAAATAATAAAAGATAATGAAAATATGAACTATTAAAGGATTTAGGCTGTATCAATGTGCCCCGTCATAAACTGTATCAATGTGCCCCATACAGCGATTTTGAATAAAATGAGTCTCAAATCCAACACTTCACAATATATCTAACAATAAATAATGAGGAAATGATAAAGAGTAAGCTGTACTTACCAGGGAGAGTATTCATTTTGGTTGAAAATACTGCAACAGTTGTATAATAGCATTTCAATTGTACAACTCAAATTTACTTTTGAACAACAAAAACAATAAATCACCCGTCCCATTTCATCAAACTGCTGAATCATTCCAAGATTTTCTGTATGTAGTTAAATACACTAGCATCACCTTTTGGAGCTGTTGTGAAACTTCCTGTAATGACCCTGTGAGCGGTAGAGGGGGTGTATCAATGTGCCCCATGTATCAATGTACCCCAGTTCCCCCTACTTCAAATACCTGTCATTGGTGACACATATTATGGAAAATATTATTCAACAAGATATTACGAAATAATTTCAGAGCTTTGAATATGACTTAAATAAAAATAAACATTCACGTAAATCTGACGCAGTTTTCTTGCATATTCAAAAGAAAGAAAAGATTTTTTTTTACAATTGAAAATTGATGAATTAAAGTTGCATGAAGAGCCGTTGGGGGAAATGCCCAACAATGTATTGTTTGTTTACGAAATCATCATTCAGCAAATCGAGAGGTACTGTACGACAAAAATTTGTATTAGAATAATTTATAACATGATTTTCAATGGGTAAATCAATTATAAAACAAGTAAATTTTCCAAATGGGTAAAAAAAATTCCGATTAGGATTCGAAACTGGGACGCATTCGCTCAAGCTGCGAATGCTCATTCAACTGAACCATCCCGGACGAATACTGGAGGACTAATTCATCCGAATAACCTCACCGATCACAAAATCTGGTCTGGTACTTTGGATCCTCAACAGAATAAATCGAAGGTCAATATATGGAATTGCAGAAAACGCTGCATGCGAAAATACATTAGATGCAGCGTTTTGTACGCGGCATTCAGAAAACATTATTCTTTTATGTGATTAATCATGATAGAAAGATTCCAGAACATGTTTTGTTTGTCTATATCTCTAAAAAGGGTTGGGTTATAGAAATTTAAATTTCTAGAATAGCTGACATTTTGAAACGATATGATTTTTGGACGTAATAACACAGGTATTTACTAACCTATTTGATTGCGAGTTGGTGTGTACATAGTACATACCGATGTCTGAACCGATTTCGTTCTCCAATTTTATCCGTCATCTTGTTTCAAAATAGCGACCATTTAAATTTTTAATATAATTTTAAAATTTAAAATTATGTAAGAAAAAATTCGAAATTGAAAAAAGAAAACTAGTTCTATTATGTATTTCACATTCATACAAAGATTCTAGAGCATTTTTGTTTCGTCTATATCTTAAAAATTGGCTGAGTTATAGTACTTTGAATTTCTAGAGTGGCTGATATTTTGAAATGATCTCATTTTTATCACTTGATATTTATAAACCGATTTGATTATAACATTATGTGTACATTGTATAATCCAATTTCTTGAAATTCATTAGCCAACTTTATCTGCATCTTGTTTAAAAATGGCAGCCTTTATTTTTTTAATTTAAAATGAGGTACAAAAATGGGGGAATTTCAATAAAGATTTTTGTTTTGTGTTTGACCTTGATACAAAGATTTCGAAGCATTTTTTTTATTTAATCTATACCTTAAAAATAGCTGAGTTATAGCACTTTGAATTTCTAGTGTGACTAACATTTTTAAACGATCCGATTTTTGTCACGCAATAATGTGCGTATTTATGAGCCGATTTCGTTATAACATGGTGCGTGCATAGTACAGACCAATTTCTTGACCGAGTTCTTTAGGTAACTTCAACCTGCGTCTTATTTAACATTGGCGGCTATTTAAATATTTTTTAAAAAATTTTAATTTAAAATAAGATATAAAAAGGGGGAAATTTCAAAAACATTTTTCTTTATAAAATTCTTCTATTTCTCTCATGTGCTTGACCTTGATACAAAGATTTCGGAGCATTTTTTGTATCTTGTATATCTTAAAAAACAGCTGAGTTATAGCACTGAATTTTGAGTGTGACTAACATTTTTTAACGATCTGATTTTTTGTCACGCGATAACACGCGTATTTATGAACAGATTTTGATGATCTGATTGGTGTGTACATAGTACATTCCAACGGGCCTAGTGAGTTGGTGTGGCCACTTCATCCGACCTCTTGTTTCAAATTAGTGGGCATTTAAAAATGTAAAAAACTTTTTAATTGACGTTAGAGTCAAAGAAGAAGAAATGAAGAGCCAAAGCATTACGACCACCCACCTATTAAAGCATGTCTCGCTTTTGGTACGCAGAACAGCTGCAATCCACCTTGGCATGGGTGCTACAAATTCCTTGCAGATGGATGAAGACAGATTGTATCAGATATTTAAGAAGCGGTCACATATATCCAGGATATTACAACATGGTTGTTTTTGAGCTCTGAGCTTCCGATTCACGACATCGTATACCTGATGTATCGAGTTATGACTTTTTGAGACAGACTGGCAAGAGCTTAACGGAAATTCAGTAGTTATGTTCTTGAAACTACTTTTATACAATTCGTTTCTGAGTCAAGGAGATTTGTCTTGCTCGAAGACTCAATTTTCAACTGTGAAGAAATATGCTATGTAAGCGTGCAACTGTTCATCCATGATGTTTATATTTCCCACGGTCTTGAATGTCTGTTCTACCACAATCACAGGTCAATCAGACGTCCGTAAGAACATCCTCAAAGTACTATATTACCATAACTGAGCTCTGTATGCCCTGCTGCATAAGAGAGAGCAATAAGGCATTTAGAAAACGGCATACACTTGAAAATTTTGATCTAGTTTGAACCAAATTTTGGTGCTCAGTAGCTGTCGTCATAATATGGTGGAATCTTCTACAAACATTTGGAGCTTCCTATTTCAACTTCGTTCCAACAAATGGAACATGCTCCAAATATTGGTTCAAGATTTCACCATCTTACAGTGGAAGCTACTGTGCGCCAAAATTTGGTTCAAACTAGAGCAAAATTTTTAACAGTGTACTTTGACACTGCCATCGACGTCTTGAAGAATGAATCGTGGTTCATCCGACCAGGCATCTTTCTCCCAATAATCTATGGTCCAGGTTTCTAAATATTTTTTTTGATAATGTGTGGACGTGCTACGGCATGGTGTCTGCTGATGGTTTCGCTGTCATTCGTCCACCTTACGTACACTGTAAAAAATAAAGAGTTTTATCACATTTATTTCGGTTGTATGTAAGGTGTAAATATATTATTTTTTGAGTGCCAATACCAAAATAAATGTTACGTTACACTTTCAATGACATATCACACCTCTTAAAAAAAATAGGCGTTCTGAATCACTAGAAATCGTTACAATTCGCTCTATAAAAGACTTTATTGAATTCATCAACACAACGGCAGGTGTTTTTTTAATCCAGCGACAGCAAGTCGGTGATTATGTAATCCAGCGCGGGGGGAGGGATTATTGGATATGGAAATGGCGCTTGGTTGAAACGTTCTGTTTTGTTCTGTGAATATCGATTAAATTTCGCAGTAATAAAATGATTAAAAAATTGCTGACATAGTTCATATTAAGAAATTTTATCGACTTACAGCTTTGATTATTTCAATTAGTTTGGACACTTTAAGAAATCAGAAATAATCTATTCTATGATGAATTAGAGTCTATTCTAATGATGGCCGTCAGCTGCAACACAGTGTTGTTGCAAAGTTTTGGATTTTTTTCAAATAAGTAAGTGAAGTTTATTTTCTTTCTGTTTTGTATACAATCACCCTTAATTCTCTGTAAAAGCTTGTATTTGTGTTATATTTGTTATACGTATATATATATATTATAAATAAATGCATGATACTTTCAAAATGAGATTTTGCAGTCTAGCTATTTCGATATTTTAAAAAATGAAAATTAATAATAAAAGAAGTCGTAAAATTGTCACTTTCGTATACAGAGCCAAAGCTCTATAAATATTTAGTTTTGATTTTATAGTGTTTTACTGCTTTAAATTCAGCATAACTTGAACTAACACGAAATTAAATAAACAGTGTTATATCTTGTTTTAAACATTCATTTTTTCAATGTATATTTGTATTTTGATGTGTTTTTAGATTATTAGAAGCAAAAATTTCATTATTTTTATTTCGTTTTATATATATATATATATTGATACTGAAAGAGTTAAAGAGATTGTCATTGTAAAGGCGTTTTCCTTTACATATTAGTTAATAATTGTTTTCCCCCTTAGTTAAAAATACAATATTCCCTTAATTTGTAACTTTATTTAATATGCTAGAATTTTAATCCCTTTAATTCTATTCAGTTACTAACGGCCTTTTTTCCTTTAAAATATGACTTCTTTATCTCTAATTCTTTCTGTAAAGCCACAACATATATCCGTTTGTTCATGTAACTGTAAGTATTTTCCCATAGCAACAACCTTTTAAAGAGTTATTTCTAGGCTGTTGTTATGCGTAGTTAAACGCTACTCGCTTAAGAAGCAGATGCGCTAAGTTTGTCTTTTATTTTATTTCATTAGAATTCATTTCCTTTCTGAGCCCGTGAGACTCTTGTTAACCCTATGTAAAGAATTCAATCCTTGTGGTTTTCCGGGCCATATGCTATCTTTTATCATTTGGCGTTAATTATTTCAAATTATGCACTTTGGTTTCTATCATTGAATGTCTATGTAACGGAAACTCTCCACGTGCCTTCTCTCATCCCTATTTGTGCGTATCAGTCGTTTTTGGCTATTTTTATGTACATGTATCGCGCCAACACTTGACGATGTGAAAAATGTATTTGTGACCACTCCTTCTCTGTAACCACTAGCGATCGGACCTATCTCTGCGAGGGTCCCTCTCTGGCACGGCAACCATTCTTGGAACTGTGGAATTAATAAAAACTTGTCTCTCGTAAATAGCCTCCTGTTTTCCCTTTCTCAGTGTTCATGAATTATCTACGAACTTGGGATACCAACTACACCTTAACGGCGCAACGTCACCCTTACGATGTTAAAAATTGACTTCATAAAATATCTGCGATGTTTGCTATACGATAGTGAAGCTATATTCGTCACAGTCATGGTTTTATTTTTCTATTTATTAAATTAGTAAAACATAATTAAAATCATCATTAATGCCTATGTAATTTGAATACATTTAATGGAAAATCTTAGAACTTCAATGAAAGGGGGGGGGGCTGCCGGTATGTTCATTCAGAGCTGTGTGAAACGGGGGCGAAGGGGGCGGTAGCCCCGGGCGCGGAAACTGAGGGGCTGCCAAATTTATGTTATTATCGTCTTTTGTTTCTTCGCTTTTTTTTGTAAAAAAATTATATATAAACATATATAAACATATTGGGATCTTTGGTGGGAAAAAACATACATTTTCAAAATAGCATGTTACTTCATTCTTGAAATCCAAAAGTGGTCATACAATACTGTTAGATACATTTTTCTCACATATGTTTTCCAGATCACCTTTGCAAAAATATAAGCGCAATGTTCTTTTATAGTATTTAGTTGTAATATTAAATCTTTTAAAGTTTCAAAATAAACGAAAAACATGTATTTAATAGAATTTATTTGTGCTTTTACACTTTTTAATTTTGTGACACCTGTGACAAACAGTAATGAAACTATACTGAAATTTAGAGGTGCTGCAGATACATTCTGCCCCCTCCCCCCACCAACCCCCAAACACACTATGTGACCCATATAACGATGTTTTAAATATGTAAATATACTAAATTACATTGTTTAATAACTGAGTATTATGTTTAAAATGCATGTTATAATAAATTACCTCAATTAAAGGGGAGTTTAGCAGCCTTTTTGCACGAAACTAATTATTTTAATTTATGGCTGTGTTAAATTTAAAATGTAATCTTTAAATTATTTTTTATTTTGCTGTTAAAATCATGTAAATATTAGAAAATTTCCTTTTTTACCATCTACTTATATAGTGTACTTTAATAAATGGTAGCAAAATAAAAAATAATTAAAAAATTACATTTCAAATTTAATACAGCCATAATTTAAAAAAAATAGTTTCACGCAAAGAGTGTGCTAAACTTCCCTTTAGTTGAGACAATTTATTATAACGTATATTTTAAACATATTACTTACTTTACACCCAAAATGGTGACAACTAAGTTGCCACTAAAAATGGTGTTTGTTTACCATTTGATAGTTGGTGGCTCATTACACCAATTTACAAGTGGAATTTCATTACACCACTTGGGGTGGCAACTTAGTTGCCACCCTTTTTGGTGTAAGGTAAGGGAGTTTTTTTTTACAGTGTAAGTACACTGTAACACATTTGTGTAACGTAACTACATAAAGTTAGTGGCAGCCAAGCTTCCAGCGAGTTTATGATGGAATAACTATAATAACGTTTTAACCAAGATAACCAGTGTAATATTACGCTAATATGTAATATTACACCAGTAACATATGTTTAAATTACACCATGATATAGGTGGAAAAAATCACACCATAACACTGGTGGCAGCAAAGCTGCCAATAAAAAAGATTTGGGAAAATCTCAAAATATCTTCCACGACAATTTATTCACTTGTAGATTTTACTTTTACGACATAGATTTACATTAAACATAGATTTAGTTTTGTCAAAAAAAATATGTATTTCAATAATACTCAGTCCAAGTGATAGAAGAACATTATATTTTTCCTGTATTATTTCTTAAAAAATATAAGAGCAACGATTAGTATTTCTGAAATAATTCTTCTTTTTAATATATATTGAGGTATATACGATGAAAACACAAGATCAACATAAATTTTCCAAAATAAATATATTTATTTTACCATATTTCAACTGAAGACGTCATAAAATCTTTGGCACTTTATGAAATATCGGTAGTGAAAAAAATATTTGTTACATAAGTGAAAAAGAAAAACCCTGAAACTTTATGTACTTAGATAAATTTGCAGGAAAACAAATGCACTTTTTCTTTTATAGATTAACTTTTACTGCAACTTAACTTCCTGAACATCAAAAAATTTTCGTTTTTTCCCCTTCAGAATGTTTTTTAACTTTATATATATTAATACTAAAAGTCTACAGCATCTGCATTGGAACCAGTATACTTTCATTGAAACATTGAGCTTCAACATAACCCTTCAAAAAACAGTCATCAATTCAAGTTAGCAAGCATCAGAACAAAATGCGAGTAACACTGCAAAAGGTCATATGCATTAATGCAGAAATTATCCGTGAAATATTATAAGAATCATATTTTTTATTATTTGTAATGTTTTATTTTATTAATATGATGATTTTGAAGAGAATATTATATATCATCAGTTGTCTATACTTTTATTATTATTCTATTAAAGAAAAATAAAATAATAATATAAACATTTTAAATAGGCAGAAATTTACTTAAAATAATTGAGTGTAATATTTTGTATGATAGAAAATAATTAAATAAACTAGGTTTATAGAATTGCGTTAGGAAAATCTTATGGGATATATATTTTTATGAAGCGCTGAAGCATAACTTTCATAATATATGTAAAGCAAGAATAATGCACTAATTATAGAATAACAAGAGTCCAGTGAGTATCAGTTATCGATACAATATTCCGTTTACAAATTTAAGAAGGGGAAAGTGGAGTTTCGCTCAAACGTAAATGCTGCATGATTTCAATCAAACCGCAGATTCCGGCTTCGCACCAACTCCAGCCCGTTTGTCTTGAGATTTTTCAGTCCGTCTGGCTGGCAGTGCTTCGAATTGAGATCGGAAGTTATCCTATGAATTTGTTCGCAGGCTTGAAGATGCAAAGATATGTATCGTTGGAATTAGCTTATGTTTGTTGTTGCAAGCATGGATGTGATTTGAAAAGTCAAAACCACAGGTTATGTGTGTGTATAAAAAAGTTATATTTAAAGATTAGTGAGCGAGTCCTAACTGCAAAAATATATTCTGATATATATTTAAATCAGCAAATGCTTATCGGAAAATAGGAATTTCAAAATTTTTAGGAGTTTCTAAGAAGTACAAAATATAAATAACTGTGAACACATAAAATTTTTATTTTCTAAAATATTTATTACAATATTTTTCTGATACTAAGAACGAAAAAAGAACTGAACATTATGCAAACATCAATTTGTATATAATGCTAATGTTTTTTTTAAGACATTATAAATTAATAATAAAAAAATCGGTTATTATGAATAAAATACTATTTAATAAAATCTTTTTAAATAAAAAATTCATAAATTATTATTTGGAAACTAATCACACGTGCCATCCCCCCCCCCCCCCAAAAAAAAAAAATCTAAAAAAATGTTACACATGTTAGACTGGGATTACAGTGACTCCTTTATCTTAAGTCTTACGTTCGATCGTAGGATGGACGTTCTCGCTTTCCATCCTAATATGGTATTACGGTGCCTCAGCTTAAGTCGTCACGTTTTGGCGTATGTCCTTAAGCATTCATACACTCAGAGCCGTAATTGCATTTGTTGTGGTTGCGCGCGCATTTATTTGTGCTAAATCTTAACGTGTGCTTTCAAGCTGTCATAAGATTGCGAGGCTCCGTAATATCGCTTACGTTTTGTTTACATCGTAAATGTCAAACTCGATCTTAAGGGAGATACCGTAATTCCAGCCTTATTTCTTGAGTGTTATTACTTGATAACGACTCCAACTTTGATTTTCATGTTATGCTTCTGCTTCATTTGCCTAACTGGAATAAAAACGACTTAACTGATCGCGAGGCTCCGTAACATCGTTTAAGCTTTGTTTACATCGTAAGTGTCAACGTCGATCTTAAGGAGAGTTGAACGGTCAAAATCTAAAATGCATCGATTTTTCAATTTTTAAAATTTTTTAAATCTACTAATTCTTTTCTTTCTACTGATACATTATTTTCGTTTCTACGGCAACCAGAAGTTGGAAAATTTTTAGTAATCCTGTTTGTTTATCTCTTGTTTCAGTATATTGTCAAAACACCTTAAAAATGTGAGCGAATAATAAAAGCAAAATATGACTATATGCAGCAAACTAAACAAAAAATGGTGTTTAAAATATTGAAAAGGAAACAACAAGAGGAATGCGAATAAAGAATGCACAAAATAAGTACTATGGAATGTTTTAAATAAGTGCCTTTATTTACTTTAAACTTGATTTTTAAAAATGTTGTTTTTCTAATTTCGACGTATCTTTTAAAAAAGAAACTGTTATACATCATTCTTTGAAATTTTTCTTGAACATTCTATACATATACTTATTTAATCTGAGGTGAATTGTTTAAATTCATAAAAAAACTTTTTATTATTATCGTTATTTTTAAAAATATTACATGTTTTTGAAATTTAAATGTCGTTTCTACTTTAGATTTTTAAAAAATATATCTAAGCTTTATTTACTTATGAATTTAACTTCAGATTATTAAGAATTAAAGTTTATTTTTGCATAAATATTTTTTCAAATAAATATCTTAAGTTATTAAGGAGAAAAACTACAATAATTTAATATGGTAGGTATAAGAATTCCGAGTGCTCTTAAGTGAGGCACCGTAATGCCAGCCTCAATTCTTGAGTGTCATTAGATTTTTGGATTTAAATTTTTAAAATTTCGAAATTTAAGAAATTTAGTTCGAAAAATCGTTAAACTATAGCACTGTAAGCCGAAAAATATCTCTGCAAGCAATCTAAAACAAGAGAAATGTAAAATCAAAGCATTCTTTGCAATCAGAACACAATCTTTTCAAAATATTCACCGTTCGAAACTTCTGTATAAGATTTTTACAGCTTACCTAATAAACAAACTGTTTACCGCATAGTTCTGTCGATCTTTGTTTTTCAGATATTTAATTTTAAAATCAGGGTGTTATTTGCTGGACACCCTGTATGTATATACAGGGTGTTTCGCTATCAGACCGACAAACTTTGAAGGATGATAGTACACATGAAGACGAACATTATTAAATAGGAAACCATGGGCCGCAAACGTCTTCTATAGGAGCTAGGGGTCACTAAAGTTTAGGGTCCAAAACTTTAAACGATGACAGAAAGCGGAAAAAAGGGTCGATTCGTTTGCGGTTTTCACTAAAATCATTCTTTATAATAAGGTTTCTTTAGGAAAAAAATTTAAAGGTTATTTTCAAAAATTATCGACAGAGGGCGCTTTAGACTTTAGAGTAACGACCAACTACTTTTTGCCGTTATTTTCTGCATGGGGTTGAAATTATTCTAAAGTTTAGAATTTAACTTAAATTTTAAGTTCATAATCGGAAACATTTGGATCGGGTAACAAGCGAAAATTTAACTGTGAACAAAGGGGTACATTTTAAACGCTCATAAACATTGGGCAAACAAATCGATATTATTGCGGTTTGCATGTAGATCATTCTCTTGGTAACTATTTTATTCAAAACGACGTACAGCTTTGGTGTCCTCATTTTTTGATACAGGGCGCTTCCGTCACATCTCCGACATTTCAATGGCATTACTCCTGGGTGTTTTACTACCAGACCAACATACTTCCAGGAAGTGTTAGGAGTGCAAAGATGATTCGGAATTACATGGGAATGTAACGTTGAAAATGTCTCTTTTGCGAGTTACGGTTAAAGTAAGCAGAGGAAAAAAGGCAACAGAAACAGCAGAGAAAGAACAACACGTTAATGTCACAGAAAGAAGTTTATTTAAATGTTTTAAAACATTAGGTGTTCGAAATTACGACCAGAAGTAGTTCGGCATGCTTGTCAGTGGCGTCGCATGGAATTCCTCACTCTTTGAAAGATTCCTGGCATCTCTGATAGCTTTCTGGCAAGCTACAGAGATACCAGATGCGAAGTCTTTAACTCATGGTACGGGAGTCTCATATACCCAACTTTTCATTTGACCCCAGCAGAAGAAGTCGATATATGATAGGTCCAGCGATCCGGCAGGCCACCACGACATATCCACCGTTGCCCAGATGTTATTTTGAAGTGTTGGCAAGCGTCATTGGTAAAATGTGGAGGAGCCCCATCGGGCTGCTCAACTTTCAAGTACTTAATTCTGCTACCTTTGGAGTCTGTTCGCGAATGATCACTCAAAGTGATCGCTGTTCACATGCATTACCGTTTAGAGCCATCTACCGCAAGCAAACCGCAGCGCCATCTACCGTCGCTCTTAAACTTGCCGGACTACTCCTGGTCGTAATTTCGAACACCTTTTGTGGTAAAAAAGTAAATAAACTGTTTTCTGTCACATTAACTTGTTGCTCTTTCTCAGCTGTTACTGTTTCCATCTTTTCTGCTTCCTTTAACCTTAACTCTCAAAAAAGGCATTTCCAACGTTACATTCCTATGTGATTCCGAGTCATTATTGTGTCCCTAACATCTCCTGGAAGTAAGTTGTTCTGGTAGTAAAACAACCAGGAGTAATGCCATTGAAATGTTGGATATGTGCCGGAAGCGCCCTCTATCAAAAAATGAGGACACCAAAGCTGTACGTCATTTTGAATAAAATAATTACCAAGCAAATGATTTTCACGCAAACCGCAATAAAATAGATTAGTCTGTCTAATGTTTATGAGCGCTTAAAATCTCCCCCTCTGTTCGCAGTTCAATTTTCCTAAGTTACCCCACCCCAATGTTTCCGATTTTGGGCTTGAAATTTAAGTTAAGGTTTAAACTTTAGAGTAATTTCAACCCCATGCCAAAAGTAACAGTAAAAAAGTAGTTGTTCATTACTCTAAAGTCTAAAGCGCCCTCTATCGATAATTTTTGAAAGTAACTTTAAAAAAATTTTCTAAAGAAATCGTAACATAAAGAATGATTTTAGTGAAAACCGCAAACGAATCGACCATTTTTTTCCGTTTTCTATCATCGTTTAAAGTTTTGGACCCTAAACTTTAATGGCCCCTAGCTCCTATAGAAGACGTTTGCGCCCCATGGTTTCCTATTTAATAATATTTGTCTTCATGTGTACTATCATTCCTCAAAGTTTGTCGGTCTGGTAGCGAAACACCCTGTATACATATAAGACCATTAATAGCAAACAATATTAACCATTTGAATTTAATAAAAAAAAAAAAACATATTGAAGATGAAAAATATTCGTTTTAGTCATGTACATTAATTTTAATACATGTGTAAAGAGGTAAAAGGATGCAAATAATGACATGAATTCGAGATTTTAGATTTTAAGATACCAATCAAAGTTACGTTTAAAATAAAAGTCGTTAGTTAACGCACTTCTTTAATTTCTTATCTAAAAGCTATTTTGTCAAATTAAAGAGTTTACCTTCTAACTCATTAAGTAAAATGTACTTAAATTAAACGGTGGTATCTATTAAGAGGGACTACATAACGCTTCAATGTTTTGAAATTAAAAGTAGTTTACTCCTTTGCAGTTAAGTAAGGTCGTTAAGGTATAATACAAGTTTTAATTAAGTAATTATACTGTTGTTTATTTTAATATTGTCCGTTAAAATACAATAATTATTTAAACATTTTATGTTATCGCACACAAATAAATACTTTTTCAACCAATTGGTATGAAAAAATCTGTTGATGTAATATAGTTTCATTTCTTCGCCATTAAATAACATTTTATAACGCAGAAATTTTTTAGTTTAAATTTATTATTTTAATCTTTCTATTTAATTATTTATTTGGATCTGCAAATATTTATGATAATTATTTGAATACAATTTTAATCATAAAAAAAAATACATTATAAATAATGTTAATTTTGTCTCGCATATAATACGGATTTTTACTCGAAACTTCGCTTTCATGCTTTTAAAGAGCGAATATCATTTCATAAAAATAATACAAAAAGATATGTAATTTTTACATTTTTAAAATACAAAAGAAAAAAAGGAAATACGTATCATTGGAATTATTCTGAATATACATAGACAATGAAAGACAACGCATGGCTATGTGATTTTTCATTGTCTAGGTATACTCTATCTCACCTGAAAATTACTACTTTGCTGATTCAAGGTGTATAACGTTTTTTTTTTTTTCAGTACAGTTAATGTATATTTATTTTATTGATTTTTTTTGTGAAAAACTGTTATTACTTTAACTCAAAGTTCTTTGTTTAAAATATTCGTCCACTTTGTGTCTTTTTGTATCATTTAAGTACTAATCTCTTCTCCTCCATTTTCCTGTTAGATTGCAGAGTGCAGATTTACTTTTTTATGCTATTTACCACATTTTATGGCCTTTTTAAAATCTTCTACATCTTTTTTATTTTATCCAATAGACTGTGGGGAATTAAATTCATCATCAAATGGTGGAAGTGTTGGTAGATTGCTTTTCTTATATATACAGGGTGAGTCATAAATATCGAAACAATAGGCTATCTCCTTAAATATTGCCCCTAGACCCATACTTCCAATTGCAAAGTTTCATAAAAAAGGTGAATTTTTTGATAAGATAAGTTGCAACTCCATGGGGGATCTATTTTGAAAAATACAAAAATTAAATTTTTATACGGCCCACAGAGGATAAAACATCCAATTAGAAAAGATTTTCTTATTCATTCCTGAACTGAACAAAAAAAATTTCATCTTGATATGTTCAAAACTCAGAGTTATGAAAATTTTAATAAATCGTGAGCTTTCAAGGGATCAGACACAAATTGAAATGCGTGTAATTGAAGAAAAATGTTGCTGTAATGGGTCCAGAAAACATTTATTTTATTTATTTATTTATAAAGTTGGAATTTTGAATGTTTTGTGATGGTTAACCATATAATTTGTAAGCATTATCACATCATAAGGCTTCTTAATTTTTTTTTCAAAAAAAAAAAAAAAAAAAAAAAAAATTGAGTAAATTAAAATTGTTATAACTCAAAATATTATTTGTCGCGTTGAATTTTTTTCTTTTGATTAAACGAAAATGTCTAATTTTCAATTTTAATTCAGCATTTTAAATAATATTTATTTAAAGAAAAATAAAAGTCTTTAAAATAGCAATATAAAAAAAAAAGTAATTTTTTAAAAGTAAATTTTCTGAGCTGAAAAGTTACCGTAACCGACGGTTATTGACGTATGTCAGTTTAAAAATGAGAAATACTGAAATAAAAACATTTGATGCAGCAAAGTGCATTTAGTTTTAAGATGGGCCTATGGGCTCCTAACGTTTAAATGCTGTATAGTTTCGATTTCAGATTTTGTTTAAGTTTTGCCATTTTCACCTTCTTTAATTACTGTTTAAATGCGTCATTTGATTTAAACTTTATTTTTTTATCACGTCGATTTCAAATTTTTTCATTGTGCTGTGACTCACAAACAGATATTTCATAAAAACATGTTTTTCGGTATCTCTGAGCCCTAAAACGTGTGAATTCATCGAAAACCGGAATTCAAAATTTTCATGAATCCAATACTTTCTTCTTGCAAAGCAAAAATAGGTTTAAAACCTTCATAAATTTTGAAACTGAATACAGTAAAACCTCTAAATAACGGATACCTCAGGAATGCAGAAATTGTCCGCTATTCGGAGGTGTCCGCTATTGGGAAAATCAAAGATATTCAAAAAGTGCTAAGAAACGTTTAACATTTCATTAATTGACTTTTATGTGTTCTAAAACCTCTTTTATATGATTAATCAGAAATTAAAATTATTTTTTAAGCAATGGGGCTAAATAAAACTGTACACACCTTTACCCACTGTTCATTACATGCTTGTGAAAAAACCCTGTTACAAAAGTTAACTTTTGCTTGCGATTACATGTAATTTGTTTTTCAAAGTGACATTATTGGACATTATAGAGTTCCGGTCGAGGAGAGGGATTGCACTTTTGACGTGACAACGTCTTGTAAATTGATTTGCCGGGAGACACTTCAAGAAACTGCGTTACGTTACGTTACGCTCCGCTCACGATACGCGCTCACTTTTCTCTTAACTTTTTCCGGTCACTTGTGGGACCATTTTCTGAACGTGAATGTGAATTCGCTGCAAGGAAGGGGCGGTGCTTAATAGGAATTTTAGATAGTATCAAACTAAGACGAAATACGTTATGTATTAGTTATTAGTATAAAGTACAAAGAAAATAAGTGTAGTTTATTTCGTAATTCGGTGGTATATTATGGAAAACTAATGATATGTGATTAGTGAAAGCCATTTTACTTTAGTTATATTCTGCTCATTGAAAAATTCTTTAATATGCTGTTTACAAAATTCAACATTTGACATCAATAAACATGAAGTAAAATGTGTTTAACAAACACAGTGTATTGCAAGTTATTGTATGTATATTTGTATATAAATACGTATGTATGTGTAAAGGTAAAAATAAAATTTTGTTAATATGAAATTCAGTGCGAGATTCTTTGTATAAATTGTTTTAAATATAATTCTTTGTATAAATAAATGTTTTAAATTGTTACTATTATTTCATCCTTCTTCCTACTATACGAATGAATATTCACATTAAAATTATTTTACAACTCAAAGTCGTTGTCACGTAAAACTTTCGCCCGTATACCGACTTTACAGGCAACCAATTAATTTTTTTGGCTGTTAAAAGCATAAAATCTCAATTTTCCGAGGGGATATTTCAATGCTCTGGAAGATGTCCCTCCTTGGGAACCCCTTCAATTGAACTCTGAATGTGGGGGGGGGGGATTTTCCCCAGCTCATTTATCACAAAATTCCCTGATAAATTTAGAGGTATTTTTACTTTTTTCATTTTTTTCTCCTTAAAAAATACTTTTTCATCCTTTATCGCCTTAAATAGTGTCCACTATTCGGAATGTTCGTTATTCAGAGGTTAAACATACACAAATTTAGGTTTTGAGAATGGGGATTGGAAAATAGTCCGTTAAACAGAGGTGTCTGCTGTTCGGGAGTGTCCGTTATAGCGGTTTAACTGTAGTATAAAGTAGATTTTTGAAAGTATTTCTATGTAATTTATTAAAATATATTTCCATTGATTCCGCTAATAGAAGAGTCATTTTCACTATTACTATATTTACTAAACTTATTGTCTGCGCCAATAAGTTTTTAAGACACTTTTAATGAGAGTTTAATTAATATCACTTAATTTGATAACACTTTTAATAAGTGTTTAATAAGACGGTCTGTTCAAAAGACTCGGCCAGTTACGAAGTTGGCGGCAAGGTCGAAATATTGCAGACATCTAGCATATTTCATCGAAGTTTAAAGCAAAAACCTATACGCTTTTATTTTGTATCTAAAAGTTTAAGTGTTGTCTTGGATCGACATTTAACAATACGTAAATTTATGGTCGATCCCTTAATTGTACTTCAAATGAACTGATTTTGCTGCGCTCAGAGGCATGCTTAAGTGGTGTAAATCAGGAATTTTGGAAAATTTTGGATATTAATATCTTTCGGGGATTTGCAGATATCGAGATGAAATTTTTTTTGTTCAATTTAGGAAGGGATAATTTTTTTTTCTAATTGGAAGTTTTATCCTCTGGGGGGGGGCGTATAAAAATTTAACTTTGGTATTTTTTAAAGCAGACCCCCCATGGAGTTGCAACTTATCTTATCAAAAAATTAATCTTTTTTTATGAATTTTTGCATTTGGAAGTATGGGTCTAGGGGCAATATTTAAGGAGATAGCCTATTGTTTCGATATTTATGACTCACCCTGTATACAATCTAAAGAATTCGCAAAATTACATAGTGCTTCGTGTTTTCATAATAAAAATATAACCATAACCAGCATAGTTAAGAGTTACACATTTCAATTATAAATAGAAAACAAACATGACTTGTATTAATATCTAACGTGTATTGATATTTTATTATCAATTAGAAAGTTTTTGAAATAAAACAGACTAGGACAAACAACAAACATAAATTCTTGGTATGAGAATTATTTTTATATTTTTTAATGTTTTTCTTTTTAACTGCATACTTTTTGTTCTCCAAGTAGTATCATTATTATTTTACAAAAAAAAAAAAAAAAGACTAGTGCATTGCGTATAAAAAAAGGTTTAAATCTACAAATTTAGTTACTATCCACACTTAAATTGTTTTTAATATTCATGTATGCATTTTTTCTCAACGAATAAATGATACATATTTTAAATAAATTAGCAAAAAAATTTTTTTCTGATAAAATTTTAAGTTTTTTTTAATTATTTTTTAAAGATATAAAATATTGTTGATCAGAGCGAGAGATGTTACTATAAAAAAATGTAGATCGCGAATTACATATTTTCAGTAACTTTTTTGTATTGCAAATTTCTCCAAAATCATTAAATATTCTTGTATATGAATTATTTTTTTTAGATAGCACTATTTCTAGTTAAAGTCTATCAAAATGCTATGTGCATAAGAAATGTATTTTTTTTTTCATGCAAGTACTCGTTTAATAGATTTTTAAAAGCATATGATATCAAAAAGAAAATTTGTAAAGGAAATAAAAAATTTATCACAAAAGCTGTTAAATACGTTAACAGAAAAAAGAGAGAGAGTTTCGATATGTCATCAGGAATTAAAATAAAACTATTAGAAACACTTCACTTCAAAACTAATGTGTCATTATTAAATGACTAATTTATTATTTGTTTAACTCAATAGGAGACGCTTTATTAAGATAAAAAAAATGTTTGTTCTAGATTTTGTTTGTGAAATTTTTAAATTAGAAAAAAATGTTTTATCTGCAATAAAAACATTCATAAAGTTTGATATAATTTTAAGTATAAAAAAGCTGCTGAAGTGAAGCGTGATTAATTTCAGTTTTAGGCAACATAAGTATGATATAGAAAAAAACAAAACTTAAAATTAGATTCGAAAAACTTAACAATTTGTCATATTACTATTGAAAAATCTTTCATATGAGCATGTCTTATGTAGTTTTTTATAGATAAAGTAAAGTCACATTTTTCATACAGTTCAAAATATTCTAAAACAAACATTTATTAACAGGATGTAATTCAGATACAAATTTAGATTTTATTTTCTCAAATTAAAGTTTTCAATGTCAAATTAAAAGGAATTTTTATTTGTGTGTAAAAAAATTCTGCTTCTTTCGAAATGCCAAATATGTCTGTTGCATATATATACATTTGTTTGCAATATTTTTATTTATAATTGACATAACAATACATTATACATTTTTATATTTTTCCTCCAAATATTTCATAAAATTATGATGCAAACAATTACTTTCAGGGTGTGCTGTAGACATAATTGCAATTTTTTTTAATACTGGATAAATATATAACAAATTAAAACATTTTATTAATGCATTCATTCTAATTGCTATGAATGTGTAAAAATAATCTTTAAAAACTAGAAATATAGTTCTGTTTAATTGTTGATATGTTGCAACTCATCACTAAGTCAATTTCAAAAGGAATAAAAATTGTATTGCAAAGTTATACTGTCTATGATACATTGAACTAAATCACCATCATTCAATTTTTTATATGATGCACGTTATTTTTCCACTTTATTTTAATTTCTATTTCCATTTTTTAAACAATTGAGTAACTAAAACCACAGTTTTGCTAAGTTGAATAATTTTGTGTTATTATATATGAAAGTTTTACGTGTCTAATAGTGGATTGATAATATTGTTTGAAGAGGAAAATTATTTTACATTCGTTGATGTTTTCGTCGTTCTTTTTGATGTAATTTTGATCGGGCTGTTGTTTTTCTATTATATTTAATATCAGCAACATGCTAATTTATTCCGTATTTAAATTTTCTTCTTGTCATTGCAATAATATAGTAATATTTTAATCCACATGCTGGTATTTAAGGTATTTCATAAACTCTTAATAATTTTTGGAAGTTGTTGTTTTTAATCTTAGTGCAAATGATATATTTCAATTTCGAAAATTATTTAATTACTAAGCTGATATTGAAACGTTTAAGACTTTTCAAATTAGGAGATGGTTTGGCCGCCTAGAAAAATATTGAAACACTTAAGACTAAATTGGAAATTTAATATTTGACTTTGAAATTGAATGTTATTATTGTCTTCCCTTCCTATATATAATATTAACAAGAACCAATGAAAGTATCGAAAGGTCAATTTACACAAAAAATGGCTACCCAGACTATCATAGCATATAATGTATGTTATCCATTTGCGTATAAAACTCCCACCAACATATTTTTCTTAAAATATCTATTTTCATAAGTTATATAATGTACTTTAATAACAAGTGCTTTTCTAATACGTATTAAAAATAACTTTAATAATAATGAGTTAAAGATCTTTCATAGATCATTACTTATAGTAATGTCCTTAATGCTGAACAGATAATAAATTAATAATGAATATTGCAAATAATAAAAAGACCAAGAATAAATTTGTTTTTGAAATGTACAAATTTTATTCTATCCAATATTATCTGTGCTTTTTTGAGAAATTAAAATACAGTCTTAAGCGTTTCAATATCTGCTTAATAGTTAAACCACCTCCAAAACTGAAAAATACCATTTGAACTGAGTTTGATACAATTAATTATGAGAATTGTTCAGTATTTTATGAAACACCCGTAAGCGTATCAAATAATTATTATATTGGAATAAGAAGCAGGAAATTTAAGTACAAATAAGGGGCATGTCACTGATATTAAATATAATAGAAAAACGGTAGCCCTGACAAAACTACATCAAGAAGAAATTATCCATGTAAACTTCAACGAAAGTAAAATAAATTTTCCATCCAAAAATATTATCCATCCATTATTAGAGCAACAATAGAGATTCTAACGCGGAAAAATTCCATAGGGAACAATACCAAATTATTCAATGTTCCGAAACTCTGGCACGTATTACTCAATTGTTTCGAAAAAGAATTAATTCAAGTAAAAACTATAGTAACGTGCGTCACATGATAAACGCAGTGATGGCGTTTCAGTTCAATGCATCACAGACTGGGCAACTTCTGCATGTAATTTTTATTTCTATTAAAAATCACCCAGTGACGAATTGAAACATGTCAATACTTAAATAAAGCTGCATTTCTATTTTTTAAATCTTATACTTACATCTTTTTAGAAGTTAGAACAACTGTATTATAGTGGATCATTTATTTTTTTATAGAGAATAAATCCGCTTCTTTATATTTAGAACAACTTTTACAAGTAAAATATTTGATAATATATAAAAGAAAATAATACACTTATTTTAGGTTCTTCATTCAGTACATGTCAAGAAGAAGATGCAAATGTACAAAACCTTTTTTTGACAAAACTTCAGAAATATGTATGTTTTGTGAGTATATTTTATCTGTACGCTGCCTGTACAGAAAAAATGTAAATTTAGAAAACTAGGTTTAAAAAGTGACAGATTTATGTATATGAATGTAAAAAATAACACTAGCAAGTCTTGATTACGTCCACTAATAACTATATCGTAATACTAATAATATATATTCTACATAAAATATAAGAATTTATATTATAAAAAATATTTTGCTTCTAAGACGACGACTATTAATAGGAGTTGAAACATGTAAATAAAATTTTTTTAATATATTTTAAATGTTTTTATTAATATACAAAGTCTTAGAAGCAAAATATTTTTTTTTATAATATAAATTCTTATTTTTTATGTAGATCATATATTATTAGTATTACGATATAGATATATGTATTTTTTACAAAATTTTATCTGTACACTACGCGGAAAAAAATTATTAAATTTAGAAAACTAGATTTGAAAAGATACAGAAACATTTATGCTTACTAAAAATCTATTTGCACACTCCACGGGTAAAAATATGATAGTTTGGACGACATATGTAGACATATGTAGTATGTTACTAAAATTTTATCTCGACGCTGCACAGAAAGAAATATGTAAATTTAGAAAACTAGATTTGAAAAAGTACCAAAATATAGATCTTTACTAAAATTTGATCAGCAAACTTCACGAAAAAAAATTTAAATTTTTAAATCTAAAGTTTGAAAAGCTACAGAACTACTTAAGCTTACTAAAAGTGAATCTGTTCACAGCACAGAAAACAATATATAAAACAACACAGAAAATACAGAGGTGTGAAAATTATTAGAATAATTGTGAAATTTACAATAAAGCTTTGTTATAATATCAATAACAAGTGCATCAATATCTTTTAAATAATACAATATTTAAAAGATATTGATAAAGTTAAGATTTAGTGTGCATTTTCTTGTTTTTAATTAAATATTTGATACGTTTTTGTGTAATTTGTATAAGTTTTTTGCAATTAATTTGTATTTCAATGTCGCAGTGCCAAATTCGGAAGAATCTTTCTATCAGATTATTTTTGTTTTTGATGCTGCATTTCTCAATTTTTTTCTTTATAACGTCCAAATATTCTATGGAATAAATCTTCGTTCAAACACTTTTTTATACTGAAATTGATCCATTATGCTTTCTCGAATGTATAAATGTCCAGTATGTTGAGAAGACATCACGCTCCAAACCATTATTTTAGTAGGATGTTTAACTGTTTTTGATATGCAATTTAAAGAAAATTCTTCATTGATACTTCTCTTATCATATAGACTGCTTTCCCCTGATATCTTAAACATTGATTTATCAGAAAAACATACCTAAGTAATTAAAAAATTCTTAAGGTATGCAATTTGTTGAGAAATATTCTTATAAAAATTTTAGATAAATTTATAAACATATCTGTATCTTTAATCAGTATGACAAAAACATGATTTCAAGAAAAGAAATGGACAACTTAAGTTCAACTGATTAATTAAGAGAAAATTGATATTTATCACCTTGTTCCAGTCATTTTTAAATTGTTCTTGTACAACTTTTACCCAAGTAAGTCTCTTCTTTGCTGTAGCAGATATGATTTTAGCATTTTTTCTAGGATGACGGAGCACTGAGTCCAGCTGAGTTAAGCTTTCTACAGAGAGAAGAATCACATATATTTGCTTCATACATATGCAAAAAGATTTTTAATTCATGACTGGTTGCTCTACTGTTAATTTTAGCAATTTGAATTAATTTCCTTTCTGTTCTTGCAGAAAATTTATTTTTCCTTCCGCCCCTTTTATTCTACAATTTTCATATTCACATATGGAGTCCAAAGATATTATCATTCTACACACAGATGCTTGTGAAATTTTTGCTTTTTCAGTGGATTCGTGTTGTGTATAGTTAGTTTTTCTGGATGAGACACATTACCACAGCTAACTTTCTTACAGAAATATAATTTATTTTACCCATAATCTCACAATAATCCTTAAACAAATGACAAAAACTACCAATTAGTATAAACTAATCAATACAGCAAAAATATTTGTTTTTAGAATAAAATTATACTTATGCTAACACAAGAAAAGAAAGAAAATACTAGCACAGAAAGCTGATGACTTGAAAATTTTAATTTAAAATCGTTTGTTAATCAAACAATTTCTTTGTGCAATGCAAACAATTTGATAACTTTGGATCAAATATTTTTATTTAAAAAAATGGCAACATTTTAACAAAATTATATTGCCAAAACTATTCTAAAGGAGTCAAAAATTATTAGATCAACAGCAAATTACCTTACATGAATCATTGCAAGTATATACAACATTTATCAAGAAAAACTGAAAAAAATCACAATTATTCTAATAATTTTCACACCTCTGTAATTTTCTGTACACTGTACAGAAAATAAAATATGTACGTACATTTAGAAAACTAGGTTTGAAAAGCTACAGAAATATGCAAGTTTACTTAAACTTTATCATATGTACCCTATTACGAAAAAAAATAGTAAATTTTGAAAACTAAGTTTGGAAAGTTCGAGAAATATGTATATTTACTGAAATGTTATCTGTACACTGTACAGAAAAACTAAATTTTTAAAACTAACATTGAAAAGCTACAGAAATAGGTAAGTTTACTAAAATTTTATCTGTACACTGCACATAAAAACATGTAAAATTAGAAAACTAGTTTTGAAAAGTTACAGAAATATGTAAGCTAACTAAAATTTTATCGGTAACCGAGGATAATTGCATGATTTTTTTAGCGCAGTTACGTAAAAAGTTCGAGCCATTCCCAGTTTCTTAAAAAAATCTTAATAACTCTACAGATTTTCAGTTTTAGAGAGGAAACGTGTATTTGTTTCATGATTTTTTTCCGCTGTTATATAAAAGGTTCTAAACATCCCAGTGTCCTAGTAATTTTTTTTGTAACATTATGCATTTTTTAACACTCATAACCACAAATTTTTTTTGCGTATAAATGTATTTTTTAACAATGCAAGAATTTCTGCATTTGTAAAAAAAAACAGTAAATTTTTGATCGAAACATGTTTCAAACCTAGATTTCAAAATTTACATATTTTTGTCTGTAGAATGTTCAGAAAAAATTCAGTAAACATACATATTTCTGCAACTTTTCAAACCTAGTTTCCTAATTTTACATATTTTTTTTTTCTATTCAGTGTGCGGATAAAATTTTAGTAATTTTACACTGGAGCAATTCAAATGTAATTTTAATTGTTTACATATTTATTTGTACACATATAAATCTGTATTTTTACTAAAATATTAAGTGATATAAACTAAACAAAAAAAAAGATGTAAATCTATTAAACTATTTTTTGTGAAGCTACAAGTTTCTGTAGCTTTACAATAAATTTACAAAAATTACAGTAACCTTACTAACATTTTATCTCTAATCCAGGATGCAGATGCATAACAAGTTCTAGGAATCTCAATTTCACAGAAAGTTTTTAGCAACTTTACAGATTTTTTTTACACTGTATGTTTACGTCAGTTACATAACCATATATCATGGTGTACAGTTTTGTTCTACTAGAATACCTTAAAAATTTCATCTTTAATGAAAAATTGTCAAGTGTTTGAAAATAAATATTAGGAAAACAAAGGCTCACTTAACTATCTTTAAAAGGAGTATGTCTATTACTTGGTTCTTAAATTCCCTGTTAAATAATGAGAAACTTTCTAACACATTTCTCAGTGTGAAGACATAAAATTGACATGCCAACTAATGGCATAAGCAATTGAATTAAACTGTATTTTCTATTATTTAATAAATGAATTATTTATAAAGCAATTTTTTCGCATGACAAAAGATTTTTCTCCTTTTCTGCATTCAGAGATTTTGTTCAAAATGTCAATTTTGGCATTTTTTAAAAATATTTTTTGCCTTTACTTCTAAAGAAAGAAAACGCATTTCGTACATATAGTTTCTGAAAGCTGTAAAAAAACTAATTCTATAGTAGTAAAATTACGGAAACCTATATCATTACTAAAATTTTATTTGTACACTGTTTTTAAAAGATGTAAATTTACGAATCTAGTTTTTGTAAAGTTTAAATTTATCTAGCTTTACAAAAAACCCCTAAACAAAGAATCTCCTAAAATACAGACACCTTACTAAAATTTTTAACTCAAGTTGCAGTTACCTAAATAGTTCAACGTATCCCGGTTTCCTAGCAAAAAACTAGTAAGCATACATTTTTTTCGATTTCCGGTGTTGTTACATTAATTTTTGTTGCTGCCATTTAATATAAATTTCTAGGAAACTTCAGTTTCCTAGAAATTCCCCCCCCCCTCCAATTTCCCAGTTTCCCATGTTTACTCTACAGATTTTTTTTTAATGTGAATTTACAAGAAAAAAAAATAAAAAATAAATAAAAGTCCAATTCAAATTTACAATTTTTGAATAAGATCTATCATATATACGCGCTTCTGACCAAAAATGAATTCATAAATTCGCCTGAAAATAACCCCATTGCATTTAATAATAGCTTCAAGCATTTGTATCACCAATTTAAAAACCTGCAACGTACACTTGAGTCCATATTACCTATACTATCAGTTTTAAATGTCGATTTTATTTACTGTTTGTATTTTCCAGCACACCAGTTAATTTAAAATGTTCATATAATTCTCAAAGAATGACGGTACGGTTAATTTATTATGCAAAAATTTATTTTAAAATATTTGAGTAATTTTGTATGGTTATTGTTAAAAGAAAATTCGTAATTTTTGCTCAATTAAAAAGGCTGGTGACGTGCAAAAATAGATTTGTAACAAACGTAAGTCAAAACAGTTTTTAAAATAACTTTTCACATGGAAAAAAGATGGAGAATTCTCTACGTATATTTGGTTTTCTCACATATTTATAGAAAAGTCATACAAAAGTCTCATGTATTTGGAATAGTCTAATATTTACAAGATTTTCCATCTTTTTTTTTTTTTTTTTTTTTTTTTTTTGTTCTTTTTGAGAAAAAATATTTTGGATTTTTTTGTTGGATTCACTGGGCTCGTGTGATAGGTCGAGGTTTTTTTTTATATGTTTGGGACATCTACAGTGCTAACTGACGGTAACAAAATTTAAGCATTTCTGCCGTTCGGAAACGAAATATTTATAAGAACTAAATATTTATAAGTAATTCGTACTATGATACCGTCAATACTTTTATAATTATGGATTTTTTTATTGTTGTGATTTTTGAAACACCCTGAATTTAAATTAATATAAAAATCACCAGAAAATAAAAAATATATAAATATTTTGAAATGTATAGAAAAGTACAATAATTTTCGCACAAATATGCATAAAAACCTCGTTATGTTTTAATAGTTTAAGAAATTGCCATACCTATTTGTATCACTGACAAATTAAGTAGTCGTGCTAGTGGCTGCATCATGTGGCAAGTAATACATTACATGTGTAAAGTATTTTACTATAACCGACAATTATTAACACTAAAGGTATTTAATATAGTGTTGTGCTATGAATTATATTGTGTATAATATGCGGATACAGTTAAGAGTCACTATACAATCACAAGTATAATTCTTTTGCTAATATTCATTTTGTAATTATAAAAATAATAAACAAATTAAAAAAATAAGTATTTTTATAAATCTAGTGAAAATTGCATTGTGGTCCAATATCCTAAGCATTTCCAATAAATAAATCCTTTAGCGACTTTCGAATTAACCAGTACTTTTATTTTCAACCATTTTTAATTTTCTTTGCAAACGATATGTGCGTATTCGGAAAATAAAATAAAATAGTTTTATTGATTATTGTTTTATTTATACAATATATCAGTGAATTTATATCTGAAAATCACACAACATAGTGGATCACGATCAATATTAATCTCTTCTACTCCCTGTATAAATTTCATTTTAAAAATATAAAACCTGCAGCGTTTCTCTAGTTCCAAAGGGAAAATACTTTTCCTTGAAACATTTTATCAAAACAGTTTATTTTTCTGGTACAATAACTAGAAAGTGATAAAGCATCAATTTTGACAACTCTTACTCTTGAATCTGGAAGTAATCGTGTCATGAACAGGAATAAATAAAATTAAACATGTTTTCAAACTTTATTTTTTTCAAGAGATCGAATCTAATCACTCTTTTCATCCATGAACCAAGAATGAAAAAGGTCAAATTTGCTGAGGTATTCTTGAAATATATATTTATATAGTCGAGCGTGAAAAAAAAGTTAATCTCTAAACAAATAACATAAATATTGGATCTATGAGTAAAAACAGAGCATTGTATCACTTTTCTTTTTCAATTTCTGCTATCAGTTCACACTCTCGCTATATATATATTTATATTCCTTGTTGAAATTTTCAATCGTTAATAAAATTCTTTTAATTCATCTACTTAAGCTCAAAAACAGTTTTTTAACTTTTAGTGAGAGACACTTGTGTTAACGCAGTTTTTTTTCAAACATTAATTCATTAATTAAATTTAGTTTTATATGGGAAAAGAAACTACCGCACAACGCAAGCCATGATTAGAGAAAGAAAAACAAAAGTTACAAGAAAAGCTTGCAAAGGAAACACAAGAAAAAAAGCAACTACGCTTAGATAAATGAAATAAAAGATTACAGGATGTCAAGAGTAGCGCTAAACACGACTCAAGCCTTGAGTCGTGTGAAGGCATGAGATGGACTATTAATTGAAGAAATGAACACCTCGAAACTCATTGGAAAGGTCGCTTGCAAAAATGGAACTATACCAAGGATGGATAGAATGAGATATTATAGACCACCATCAGCATCATAAATTAGAAACTAAAAAAAAAAAATAGAAAGCGAATAAATAGTAATAATAGTCCAACACCATATATAGAAAAGAAAATATAAAATTGCAAGGAAATTCGCTTCCTATTTTGTCACTTAATATTACAATTCTGTCATATGTAAAAATATATCTACATTAATTGTAATTATTTATTAAAAAATATATACACGATAAGCCGGAGAAAACGTCCCAATTTGAGAATTCAATAATTCTTAAACTATAAAATATATGCATTTGAATGCAATGACATTTACATGTGGTCAGTCTTAAATTTCATGTATCACAAATAAGTAAGTAGTTCAAATTTCTGTCAATAGACAGCACTGCAGCAACTGAAACATTAAGACTGGTTAAATCAATAAAAAATAAATAAAGAATGGTATTTCCGTGTTTTAGTCAATGAGTAGAATAAATAACGCATGTTCAGAATTTTTTATATATATTTACATAGCATTATCGTCTTTTAATTCGCGGCAGCGCCATTTGCGTACAGAAATTTGAACTATTTTTACATTTACAGAGCATGAAATTTCAGCGCCATCAGATGTACATGTCATTTATTTCATATGCGTAAATTATACTTCATGAATTACTAAATATTTTCTATTTGGATCTTTTATTTCTGATAAATTGTTTATATAAACATATGACTTCAACACTTTCTCACGTAGTTGTAAAGTGTTTATGAATTCGGTTTGTCTGTTGATTGATTGAGGCTCGATGATGAGGTTTGTCTGTCCGTGTGTTCATAGACTCTGTAATACACTCCCATTTTACGACAATTGAGATATCACACCCTTTCTTCAAAATTGTCATAAATCAAAATCAGTCTTTTTACTTTCTTCTATCTTCAGTAGAAGAAAGTACCGTAAAATGGGGTGAATAGGAACAGCGGGGTGAATAGGAACGAAACTTCCCGGCCACACAAATAAATTTATTATAAATATATGTAATGATATTTTTAGTTGCCAATTTTTTTATAAGAAGGTAATAACATTAAGATTTGGGAAATTCAGTTTCGACATGTTCGCAGCACTACTGGGGTATA